>JAUTBQ010145068.1:0-14934 GCA_032361185.1 Lepetodrilus ovalis | reverse complement strand
ATCATGATAGGTAACTCATTTTTTATTACTTTGATAACTCTTGTTGCTGTGCTTGTATTCCCGAAGCTATCTGTTACAGAATAACGGAGAGTATATTCACCTACTTTTGTATTATCAGAACTTCCATTCACTTTGACTTTGGCAGTTAAATCCCCATCTTCTGCGTCTCTTGCTGTGCACCCCAACTCCTGATACACATCATTTTGATACATGGTAATTTGTGATGCACCTTTGAGCATAATGATGGGTAACTCATTTTTAATGACTTTGATAACTCTTGTTTTTGTGGCTACATTTCCAAAGCTATCTGTTACGGAATAACGAAGAGTATATTCACCTACTTTTGTATTATCTACACTTCCACTCACTATGACTTTAGAGGTTAAATCTCCATCTTCTAAGTCTCTCGCCAAAAAACCTTTTTCTATATATTCCATGTTTGAAAATATAGAAATCTCTTTCCTGCCCTTAATTACAAATACGGGTGGGGTGTCTTCTTTAACTAAGACCTCTTTTTTTACAAAAATCTCTTTTCTAACTCTTTCAATGACCTTATTATTTGCATCTAACCACTCAAAAACAATACTCTGGAGACCTTCTTTTTCATAGTCAATACTCGATACTACTCTTATCTTTTCCGTAATATCGTGACCGTCTTTATCTTTTGCAATAAAAGAGTCTTCTATGAAATGGTCATCTATAGAAACAGCATCTTTATAGTTAGTAACTATAAGATTTATATTTTCTATTGGTATTGAATCCTCCATAGACGGTATAGGTTCAGTACTTACTCTAGGTGCTCTCTCTTTTATAGTTGCACTCCCAGTTTCTTCACTGTCGCGTTGTGTACTTCCACACCCTATAAAAATTACCGTTAGTGCCAATAATAAAAATAATTTCATTTTACGACCTTTTGTATTGTTTACTATTACATATGTCGTCTTTTTCTAAAAAAACTTTACCTAGCAAGCCCTCTACTAATAATTATTTTGTTTTATATAGTATTTTTACCCATTTTTAATCTAGAAAAGTTTAATCACTTGAGCCACTTTGCAAATTCAATTTAAAAAATAGCTTACTTCTTTATAGTATAGATTATTTTATAGAAAAAACCACCACCCAGAATTATTTTAACTCTTAAATTATGACTCTTTTTTTTAAATTTGCAAGTGGCTCTAAAATTTGATTTTATGTATCATCGGAGTTTTTTGAAATTATCTTAAGTTTCAGGGGTTTTTGACAGATTTGATTGTTACGATTTGTAGCAGTAGTTTACTCCTCTAGCACCAGCCTTTTTCTAACATCATGCAGTTCTAAATACTCCCCGATATCACCACTTAGATTCTCGCCATTCATAGCCTTTTTCATCGGGAACTTTGAGAAAAATACTGATGGCATCACTGAGTTTTTCTGATCGGGATTTTCTAGGTATATGAGTATCGCTTTTTTCATATTTTTTTGAGTGCTATACTTTTGTAGATACCTTTTATATATGATTTTATCAGGGATTTGATATCTCTGATGACACTCTATGCAAGATTGTGAGCTATTAGCCAACAAATGGAGTGTTATCAAAAGTAATGTTACTATTTTTGCCATCTTATCTCTACCTCTGTTCCTATACTTTCTTTGGATTTTATATCTAGTTTATATCCGTAGTTTTTGGCTACTTTTGTGACTATATCAAGTCCTATGCCAAATCCTCCCTCACTTTTGTTTGCTCTTTTAAATCTCTTGAAAACATTTGCTAACTCGCTCTCTTTTATCCCTACTCCGCTATCTTTGATACTAAAGTACTCATCTGTAAGATCTATCTTTATCTCGCCGCCTATCTTGTTGTATTTTATAGCATTTGAGATGAGATTATCTATGAGTCTTAGGGCATCATTTTTATCTATTTGGAGTATCACTCCTAGATCTAGCGAAAGTATAATATTTAGCGATTTACTCTTTATGACTGCTTCAAAGTAGATCAATCTCTCTTTGATTAGCTCACTTATATTTAACTTGGTTATCTCTCTATGATAGTCATGATTTAGGTTTAGATAAGTGAGATCATCATAGATCCGACTTAGTGTCTTTGAAGCTATCTCTATCCTCTTGAACTCTTTTGGATTTTCCTTATAAAGTTCAAGGGCTTCTATCATCTCTATGTTTGTTAGTATGGTACTTATTGGGGTGTTAAGTTCATGTGTTGTGTCTTGGATGAAGTGGTTCATCTGTGTTATAGACTCTCTCATAGGTGAGATGAAAAGCTTACCTAGAAAATAACCCAAGATGGAGAAAAACAGCCCCGCTAAGATCATAAAAATAGCTATATTTTTCTCTAGTTCTACGATAGGTTTATAGTTTATATCTCTAACCACTTTCAAAAATGCCGCCCCTAGATAATATGGCTCAATCTCTTGGATATAACTTATCTTTTCTTTTCTAACCACCCCATCTAACTCCATCCTCTTTGAGCCAAATATATACTCTCCATCCAAATCATATATAGCAGACTCAACTAAGCCACTTTTAGGATATATCAGCTTTTGAGAATCTAACTGGTGTAGCTCTCTTAGTTTTGATTTTATATGTGAAGCCTCATACTTTATGGTCTCATTTTGCTGATCTAGTATCTGGTGTTTTGCAGATGTATAAAATATCCAAGAAGCTAGAGAAAAGAGCAAAAAAGTAGAAGTTAAATAGATTGCTAAAAAGCGATATAGACTCTTCTTTTCACTACCCAACAAAGCGATAACCTATATTTTTAACCGTCTGGATCTTCTCTTTTCCAATTATAGATCTAAGTATCTTTATGTAAGTTCTCAAAGAGGCACTATTTGGCTCTTCATTAAAATCCCATAAAGCTTCATTGATCCTCTCATAATTTAGAAGTTCATTTGGGTTTTGCAAAAAAAGAGAAAGAAGTTTTAACTCTTTTGTCTTTAGAGATATGGTTTTGCCATCATGAGTTAAAACCATATCTTTTATATCAAAGAAAATACCATCACCCATATCCACCTTTGATTCATGAGTATTATATGATCTTTTCAGGATTGACTCTATACGAACAAGTAACTCTTTTAGAGCAAAAGGCTTTCGTATATAGTCATCACAACCAAGCTCAAAACCCCTCTCCACATCATCAGCACTATTTAGAGATGTTATAAATATAACTGGGGTATTGTCATCTTTTTCTCTGATCTTTTTTAAAAACTCAAACCCATTCATATTTGGAACTTTGACATCCAAAAGCATTAGGTCTAAGTGATGTTCATAAGCTAATTCTTCTGCACTAAAGCCATCATAAGCAGTATAGATCTTATAGCCATTTAGATCTAAAAACTGCTTTATAGTATCACTTAGTTGTAAATCATCTTCAAGCAGCAAGATTGTAGCCATATATCCTCTTTTTTTGGATTATTGTATCTTATATAGATGAATTTTATATAAATTGAACCCTCTTTTGCTAACCGATCTTTATTGATCGGTTAATCATTAGTGATTATGTCCCTTCTCATTTTGAGGATAATTTTTTACATAATCACTTCCTAAAACTCCACAACCTTCAGAGACACCTATCTCTTTTAGAGTTCTATCAAATGCCCAGTAGTGATTATAGCTTCCTGATCTAAGCTTTTGAAATGCAGCTACTACATCATCAGCTCCTGCACTTTGTGCCTGAGAGATATACTTATCTAAATCAGTCACATCAACAACCTCTACCATACATCCTACTTCCAATGCAGCTTGTTTAGACTCCACACCTTTTGCATATAAAGCATCATAAAGTTCTTGAATCTTCTGTATATCATATTTACCCATAGGCATATCATCAAAATCCACATTTTTATCTCTTACAGGGTTTTGAACATCTTGTACTTTTGTGATATCTATATCATACTTTCTCACAAGATCTTGAACTATTCCAACATGTCGTTTTTCTGATTTTGTTATATTTGTAAATTGATTTATACTATTGCTATGAGCACTATTTAAATTTGTATATACATCATAAGCCAATCTCTCTTCATTTCCCATGTAAGCGATACTATCTACCACAGCTTGATTAAGATCAGACTTGGGAAGTGCACCTACATCAAATCCCTCTCCATCTCCATGCCCATGTCCGCTGCCTCCATTGCCATCTTGAGAGCCATTACTACTACCACTACCGTTACCATTGCTGTTATTATTATGATTGTCATTGTTATCTCCATTACCTGCTTTTATATTTTCTTTCCAGCTATCTAAACTATTTTCAAAATGTGCAGTTGCTACACTATCAGATACATCGATGATATTGTCACCATTTTCATCAAGAACATTTTTTAAATTTTGGTGAAGATTTAAGATCTCCTCATCACTATTAAACTCATTTATATTTCTATTTTCAGCTAATCCCTCAAGAGCAGTTATAAGATCATCTGATATAGTTATTCCATTACTAGGGTTGTTATCACTATCTAGTGCTTGGAGAACTCTTAAAAGTCTTACTTTTGACTCCTCATTTTCTGTCATAGTTGCGGGAGTTATCAACCCATCACTAGTAGGAACTGCTTCACCTAGAGATAATCCTCCTAGAGAAAACAAAACTCTATCACCATCTCTATATCTAAACTCACCTTTTGAGCTAGTTCGTCCTTTTTTACCAGAAGTTGTAACATAATCACAATTTGCAACTGGTGCATCTATAAAATAACCTGTAAGATCCTCTGTACTTGAAGTAGAGTCCGAATTAGAACTACCACATCCAACTAATAGAGCCGAAGCCACCATTGAAACTAAACTAACTGTTATATATTTTTTCATTTTTTAATCCTTTATTTTTGATTTGTAAGTGAAAGTATAAATGAGATTTGTTACCTTGATGTTACTTAAAACATAAAAATTTGATTTAATGGTGATTATTTATATAAAATTAAATTATTTGTATTTATTGGGATATGAGTTTAAAAAAGAGTCCGACATAACTAATCGGACTCAACCTTTATTTACCTATTACCTTTGCCAGATGTGCCTTTAGGTTTTTGATCTATTTTAGATTGGTTTTTAGAATTTTTTCTCTGCTTCATTGCACCAAAACCAGAACCATCTCTAAGCCTTTGTCTAGATCTTGTACCCTCTCTACTAAGATTTACATTTTTTTTACCATTAACAGCTAATCTATTTGGTCTATTTTGCAAAAATGTTGCCCTCTCATCAGAACTCATAGTCGATAGACGACTCTGCATTTCAGATCGAAATGCATCTCTATCTGCCAAAGGAACTGTGCCTCTAAGAGCCGTTAGCTCTGCTGTGCTCATTTGAGAAAAATCAGCAGCTACTAGAGCTGAACCTAAAATAACCAAAGTTAAAACTACCTTTTTCATGATAGTCCTCCTCAATATTTAATTTCTTCAAGGTTAATACCTTTAAGATATCAAATTATAAGGGGATTTTGTTACTTTGATGTTACTACTAAAGTCGATATATCAAGAGTTAAATTCACTACATTTTTATCAATTGTAAGATCCTTTATTATATCAAGCTCACTACAAAACTTATCAACTATATGAAGCCCTATTCCCATACCACGATCACTCTCTTTATAAAATCTATCAAATATCATATCTGGATTTTTTATACCATAGCTACTATTTGAGATAGAAAGATTATTATCTTTTAATCTTATAGAGATAAATCCATCTGTAGTATTATATTTACAAGCATTACTCAAAAGATTGTAGATTATTCTTGTTATCGCATTTTTATCACTTTTGATAAGAATATTCTCTATATCAACATTCCACTTTATATAATTATACTGTGTTCTAAAAAACAAGATTTGTTCATCTAGTACCATATTAAGTTCAAAAATATCACTATTTAATGGTAAATCTTTTAAGTATGAATCTAAATTTTTATGAAGCATTGAGATTGTTTTTGCACTCTGTTTTATACTAATAACCTCTTCATTATTACTATTCATCATCCCTAGATTTATAAGTATTGAAGTTATAGGGGTATTTAGATCATGTATTATATCTTTTATAAACTCTTCAAGAAGCTGAAGAGATTTACGAAGCGGGTATAGTGCATAAAGAGAAAATATCAAAGATATGATAGCAGCAATCAATGATAAAAAAGCAGCTTGGTAGAGTATCATCTCTCTTATACTATTTAATGTTGGTTCATACAGACTTTTTGGATAAAAAACTTTTAAAAGGTCTTTACTATCTTTTTCTAACGGAGCAAACATATAAAGAGCATCATTATCTATGTATAATTCATAAAGTTTACTACTTTTTTGTTGAGTTAGTATATCTATATCAAATCTATCATCATCAAAAAAGAAGCTATAATTTTTCATTTCAAGTAGAATCTGTTCATTTAAATGTTCCTCTTCTATTCTATAATAGTTATAAAATATAAATAGTAAAAAAAGCTCCATTATGATAAAAAATAGTAAAAAGCTCTTTTTAAGCGATTCCTTTTCAGAGTATTTTATATCCAACCCCTCTAACACTTTTTATATCAACTCCTATCTTTTTCTTTAGTTTCGCAATATTTACTCTAAGAGCTAGTTCTGAAGGTTTTTCAAGCAGATATAAAAGCTCATCTTTTACAACAGGGTTAGGATGATTTCTAACAAGAGATAAAAATAGATGCTTCTGTACAGCACCTAGATCTATTAAAGCACCATCTTTATAAACATCTTCTGCTTCCATATCTATATCAAATTCTCTAAATCTAAACTTCTCTTTAAGTGATGATGTTTTTGCTTTAATCCTAACTAAAAGCTCTTCAGGGTCAAAAGGCTTTTTAACATAATCATCAGCACCAGCAATAAATCCTTTTGTAACACTTTCAACATCTATAAGTGCAGATATGATGATAGTTGGTGTAAAATCCTCAGCCTCTCTTAGGGATTGCAGTAGATCTATACCATTTAAAAGTGGAACATTGATATCAAATAGATATAGTTCATAGCTATTATCATAAGCTAGTTCAACCGCCTCTTCGCCATTTTTTGCCCAATCTAAACTATACCCCTCTTTAGTTAGATACTTGATAAGACTTTTTGATAGATTTGGGTCATCTTCAAGAAGTAGTATATTACTCAAAATTTACCCCATATCTAAGTGATATAGTATGGTCATAAGATAGATCATCTAAGCTAGTTGTATAGTTAAAACTTAGATAATATCTCTTTGAAAAGTTATAAGTGTTAAGCCATGAGAAAGCTTTATAAGCCTCTTCATCTCTATAGTTTGATTCACTATAATCATAAGAGAGTGAACTATACCAAGCTTTTGTAATAGCATACCCACTACCTAAAGAAAAAGATGAATAATCTTCATAATCAACCTCTTTTTTATCTCCACTTAAAGTATATCCATAGTATAAAAATAGATCTTGTTTATCCCATAAAAAATAATCAAAAAATACAGATGCATAGTAGTCATTTTCACCTGTTCCTATATCACTATTAGTTGATATTTTAGAGCCGACTAATAACCTAGTATTAAAATTTTCATCTTTAAATAGATAACTACTACTTAAATAAAAATCTCCAATATCACCATCATCATTTGTAGATATTTCATTACTTATATAACTAGTTGTTGATAGTGAAAAATCCCAGTTTTCATGAGAGTACCCTGTATAGAAGCTTATGTTGGTATTGTTCTTTGATATATCGTTAAAAGTTATTTCGCTACCTATCTCTATAGTAACTCTATCATTTTCAGCTCTCTTTTTTTGAGAGAATGAACAACCAAAGTCATCTACTATCTCATCATATTCTGTATCTAAACATAGATCCTCACTATCATCAACACCATCTATATCATCATCTACATATCCAAATAGTGTAGTTATAAAAACTGTTGATAGCATAGTAATCTTAAATATATTCATCATTTGCCTTTGTGCTGACCTTTGCCTGATTCACTTTTTTTCTTATGTTGTGGATTTTGAACTTTTTTTGTTCTATATTTATTTTTTCTTTTATGCTCACTTAGATTTTCATTTTGACAATTTTTATTTTTACCTCTTCTTTTGCCTAGCTGGAAATGCTTTCTATTTGGATTTGAACTATTAAATGTTTTTCTTAAATCCATCATAGCGGCTCTTCTTATCTCTTTGTTCTCTGATCTAAGCCTAATTTTTAACTCATTTATTAATGCTCTTCTATTTTCTGGTTTTGAACTCTTTACTCTCTCAACAAGAGTAGAAATATTAGAACTTCTACTACTCTCTGTAGCATTTAAAACTACACTACAATAGGACAAAAGAACAAAAGTAAGTTTTAAAATATTTCTCATATAATCTCCTTTATCCCATATTGTAAATAGCTTTTGTTACTTTGGTGTTACCTCGCATTTTTGCTTTTTATTTTGCAACATTTTTCTATTTGGGAAATTATCATACACCCAGTTAGCAACCTCTCTTAACTCAACTTTTGTGATATTTTCTTTTTGTGATGGCATCAATCCAAATCTTTTTATCTTTTTTGGCATACAAATAGCTTTTTTCTTTGATGGTTCAAGCACATAATCTACTATAAACTCTACTGCCTCATCTTTTCTAGGAAACTGCATCTTAATATGTCGCATAACACCTGTAATAGCTGGAGCTACAACTTTTGATTTATCAACTGGTTTTTGTTTTAGATGACAAACTAAACATTTACTATCAAACAATCCTTCCACATCACCTGCAAATAAGATACTACTTAACAAAAGCGATACTGCTATAAATAATTTTTTCATAATTTTTATCCTTTTAAACTTTAAAAAAATGATAGTTAATCTATATGAACTATAGATGAATTATCAAAGTAAAATAACTCTATATTTAACCTCTAACTTTAGATCTATCATAAGTGAAGTCGAATATACTCCACTCTCAACACAGCTTTTGGCGATAACCGAAACCGATTTTGGAGTATTTTTAGAACTATTTTTTGAGATGATATGCGAAAAAGTTTGATCTTCTATCTTATAGTTTCTCTCATATGAAGCAGAAGTTGTTAAGGCTTCATCTTTTAGCACTACAAACGAAGCATATCTATTTCTGTTATCTGGATCTTTTATACCTATTTTGAATTTTTCCCCATTTGGTTTTTTCCCAACTGCATATATGTCTCCACCAAAGTTAATAAGGGCTGATTTTATTTTGTATTTTTTTACTATAACTGCTGCACGATCTACTGCATACTCTTTGACAAAACCTCCAAGATCTATCTTTGTAAACTCATTATCAAAGATAATCTTATCTCTTTTTATACTAAAGTGTTCACACCCAACATACTCTAAAAGCTCACTCTTTTTTTGCTCTAACTCTTTTAGAGCAAAATTTTGTAGATATAGATCTTTAATGGTTGCTATCGTTATATCAAATATCTTATTTGTAGATTTATAATAGTTTTTTGCTCTACTTAGTAATGATATTGTCTCTTGATCTAACTCATTTATAGACCGACTATTTATCCTATATAAAAGAGATTTTTTATCATAGTAGCTATACTTTTTTTCCAATCTTTTAGCCTCTTGCAGTATCTCGATAGCAGAGTTATCGGCTTTTATCTTATCATCTACATAGAGGATAAGTTCACAAGGTGAACTCATCGATTCAAATCTATAAATATATTGCATTATCTACCTTAAAACTTATACTTGACTCCTAAATTATAGTAAATAGCATCAAACCAATCTGGCTGTTCATAGTAATTTAAACTACCATTTAAGCTAATTTTTGCATTGATTTTATAATCAGTACTAACCATATAATTATATGAGTTGAATTTATCCATTCTCCTATCACTTGAGAAATATTTTTGGTCGGTAAAATAATCTTTTTTACCACTATAAAATTCTGCTTGGCTCTGCATATAACATCTAAAGCCTCCTCCAAAAGTCAGTTTAGGATTTATCTCATAATATAATTCACTATTAAAAATATGAGAAGTTATATCCCAATTATCACTATAAAACCTATATGACAATACAGATGAGAGCTTCTCATTTATAGCTTTTGCATACTCAAACCTTAATCCATAAGCAGATCTACTATCTGGTTTATTTTCGGAAGTGATTTTTATATTTGTATCATAGTCTCTAACGACTCTCATATATGGATTTGTAAGATAACCATCTTCATTAATATAAAATATAGATGCTTTTGCTTGAGAAGTTTTATCTATAACTTGAGTAAAACCAATCTCGCTACTTATCACATCTAAATCAAAAACCTTTTCACTAGCCCCACTGCTACTATCACAATCTCCAGTATTTAGTGAGCAGTAAACAGATACATCATTTTTTTGGTAAGAAGCTCCTATGGTGATTGCCTGATTTTTACTACTATCAAGATAATGTAGATATTCACCTGAAAACTCTTTTGATTCATAATCATACTCATTTGAGAAGTTAAATCCTAAAGTTAGTTCATCACGACTCTCAAATCTTTTGGTTAAAGTCCCACCAACTGCTTTTCTCTTCTCCTCATACTCAACATCTGTAAACTTTATATCTCTTTTATATATCACACCATCAGGAACTTTTGCAGAAGCACCACTAAAGGTATCGATAAATATAGGAGATGCCCCACTTACACTATCATAGACAAATGAGAGATTTAGAGTATAATCGGCTCCAAAATCTTTATTTATCTCAATAGATGGTGTAGAGATAGTCGTTCTTCCGCTATCTTCATCATAATACATACTCTGAACTGAAACATAATCCTCAGATATTAGAGATGTAGCAAGAAGTGCACATGTTAGGATTGAATATTTCAGTTGCATCCGCAACCTCCTCCAGCAACTCCACCGCCTCCTTTACTCGCCTCTTTTGAGAAGTAGATATGACTTACGTACTTTTTAAATAGAGTGTTTCCTCCGCCCTCTCGCATACTCTCCTTGGCTAAAGTCCCCTTCTCCCACGACTTTACATCTTTAGTAGCACAACCACTAAAGAGTATCAGTAAGGATATTAAAAAAATTCTCATTTTAACTCCTCAAGTATCTCTTTTATTCTCTTATCTATATCATCTTTTGCTCCTATTAAGAGACTTTGAACCTTTAGATCTTTTATAAAAAATAGTGCTGGCATAGCAACTGGATTGAAATCTTTTACAATCTCATTTTTAGAATCTTCTACCACTTTATAATTTAACTTTTTTTCATCTCTTAAAAGCTTTACAAAACTTTCACCCTTTTGTATATCCTCATCTATATCAACACCGATAATTTCAAACCTACTCTTATCAAGAGAGCTATTTACAAGTGAGATATATGGAATATCTTTTTTACAACTTTCACAACATCTCCCTTTTGATAACCAAAAAGGAGAGTTATTGTTAAAATCAAAACAGTTACTATCTTTTTCATATCTTACCTCTTTATAGTTATCGCACCAGGTGCATCAAATCTTGTAGCTCCATCTCTTGCATGACAGTAGTTGCAGTTTATATACTCTATTCCTTTATGGTAGTACCCTGCTGAATTGTTTACAATATTCCCATCTTTATCAAGAACATTTGCTTTAAAATTTCCTATTACTTTTTTGATAGGCATACTAAAGTTTTCACCTTTACCTTTTGAAATATCAGTAAGAAAGTTTGTTCCATCTTCAAAATCCAATCTTACTCTATAGCCATAAGCTGACTTAGAACCATTTAAATCTTTATAGATCTTACCACCTGCAAAATTATGACATATCATACAGTGCCTTCCATGACAGTGGTCTCTACCACTATAGATATCATCTTTTGGATCATTATTTGTCAATTGAACAAGTGAGTTCTCTTTTAAAAGATTCATATAAAAAGCATCTACATGAAAGTTTGTATCATTTTTTGCAAACAATACTATACCACCATCACTTGCAATATTTTGAGTTAAATATCTTGAGTTTGACATAAATGTTTGAAAATTATAGTTTGGTGCATCTCCAAGTGTGATTCCATTTTCCAATGGATGTTTTGGATCTATCGCTTTTAATCTTCCACCACCAAAGCTATCTGTACTATCCACTCTGATATAGGCATAAGGAGTATATGAGTATTGAGATTTTAAATCTAATTTTCCATCTTTAGAAGCACTTACACCTGCCCAAAAACTATTTGACTTACAATCTATACTTCCATCATCAAAAATACAAGCTCTATACGATGTATCTCCACTTTTACTATCTACACTATAAGTTACAAATAAATACTTATCACCTATACCAAAATCTTTAACATATTTATACCCTTTTGTCTTGGTAGTTTCAGCTAGTAAAACAGGTTTTTGAGTAGAGCCATCTTTTTTAATTGACATCAATATAGTATCACTTCCATATATAATCCATCCATCTGTAAAGCCTATTATTCTCTCTAATCTATCATCAGACTCTTTTGTTAATCTGTTTATATATTTTTCTATCATATTAACCCTATAAAGTTCGTGATCTTCTCCTATAAAATAGAAGCTATCATCTTGAAAATCTGTTGTTCCATGACCTATGGCTATCTTCTTATCGCCAAGAGTTACAACTTGAACTAAACCACTCTTTTTATCAACTCTATATAGATTTTTATCATCAACCATAAAAACACTATATGTAGTTAAAGCTATATCACCCTCAAAATCCCGACTTCCTACATTTGGTATATCTAAAGAGCTACAACTCATATCAAGAGAGCATTTTTCCACTTTTTTGGTATCATTGTTATAGACCAAATAGCCATCAATTGGCTCTCCATAAGATTGATATGTAACACTAAGTAGTTTTCTATCTCCAAAAATCTTTGCAGAAGTAGAAGCATCCATATTTGGTGTTATTAAAACCGTCTTATTTTTATCTATATCAAGTGCTGTTAGGTATTGAGTTACACCTAGATAATTGATAGCCTTATAGCTAAACTCAGTAAGATTAATTGCTGAGCTATTTTGAATAGCTATTGGTGTGGAGTTTCCCTTTTTCATATCAACAACATAAGCTTTCTTACCAGAAGCATAACTTAACTTGTTTATATGTAAATTTCTATAATTATTGTCACTTTTGTTAAAATCCATTACAGTTGTTGCAACAGGATATTTAGTAACTGTAATATCATCATTATCTATGATTGATGTTCTTGGAGTTTTATTATCAAAAACTTTTACACTACTTAAACTTCCAAGTGATTTTGGGTTTGTATCTCCATAAAATAGATAATTACTATCTCCCACTTGAGGAGAAAGCTTATATACTTCTCCTAAACTCTCACCATCACTACTATTACTACTTCCACATCCAATAAATAATGCCAATGAAAAAACTGCAAATGTATATCTTAATTCTATTTTCATAAAATTCCTCCTATTATTTAGATAGTGCAATCCTAAAATTTCTAAGTTAAGTAATCGTTAAGAGATTAACAATTACTTTACAGATTGTTAATATAATTGAAACTATGAATAAAAGAGAGATTTTAATCGTCGAAGATGATGAGATGTTTGCCCAAACACTTGAAGACTTTTTAGATGAAGCTGGTTTTAATGTCACACTAGCTTATGATGCACAAGAAGCACTAGAAAAAAAGTATAAAAATAGATATGACCTTTGTCTGTTTGATATAAATATACCATATCAAAATGGTATTGAGTTGTTATCTGATCTAAAGAGCAGTGGAGATAATACCCCTACTATATTTGTAACATCCTATAAAGATATAAATACACTAAAAAGATGTTTTGAAAAAGGTGCTAGTGATTACCTAAAAAAACCTATTGACTTAGATGAACTTTTATGCAGAATAGAAAATATATTTAGACAAATTAACAAAAATATTGAAAAAGTATATCTTGGCAATAAAACTTACTACAACACTGAAACAAGAACAATACAGATAGAACAAGAGAATATAGAACTTCCAAAGAAAGTGATGCTTTTACTTGAACTTTTT
Organism: Lepetodrilus ovalis; assembly: GCA_032361185.1. Classification (NCBI taxonomy): domain Eukaryota; kingdom Metazoa; phylum Mollusca; class Gastropoda; order Lepetellida; family Lepetodrilidae; genus Lepetodrilus; species Lepetodrilus ovalis. Next base: position 1,029 of record JAUTBQ010145068.1, on the reverse strand, counting down.
ATCTTAAACGCAAATAAGTTAGTCACAAAGGAGCAAATAATAGAACATATTTGGAGTGCAAATGATGATTGTAGTGATGGTTCTATTCGAGTTTATGTAAGTCATTTAAAAAGATATATAGATAAAAATAAATTTGTCAATATAAAAGGCATTGGGTATAAGTTTATATTAAATATATAAGCAACATAGGCAATAAATCTTTAAAATTAGTAGATCCCGATGGCAACTCTTAATATCAACTTGACAAATATACCCTATTGTAATACAATTGTATCTACAAAATAGTACAGAAGGATCTTCTTATGAAACAAGCTATCAATATAAGATTAGAAAAAGATATACTACAAACCCTAGATCAGTATGCAAAAGAGCTTGATAAAACGAGAACAAGCCTAGTTGAAAAAGCAATTGAGCTTCATTTTGATAGATTAGATGAGATGATCTCAGATAAGCGGATAGATGATTTAAAAAGTGGTAAATCAGAAGTTATACCACTAGAAGAGGTTTTTAAAAAAGCAGGGATTGATGTATAAAGTAGCATTTGACAAAGCTGCCGAAAAAGAGTTTTTAAAACTTGACAAAATATCAAAAACTCTTGTAGCCTCAAAGATAATTGACCTACAAAGTGGGATCTTTACAAACGATAAACCTTTGCAAGGTAACCATAAAGGAAAGTATAGAAAAAGAGCTGGTAATTATCGTATAATCTACTTAAAAGAGAACAACCTTTTAGTGATAACCATCATACGAGTAGCTCACAGAAAAGAGGTATATTAATCCCTAAATCAATACCCCAATAACATCCCATAAAGCTTTGCGGGATGAAGGTGATTTAACTTTGCTATCTTTTTAAAACTCATATCTACAGATCCACGATATCCGTCACTTTTAAAACTCTCTAAAAACTTTTTTGCATCAAAGTCATATAGGAGTTGTAGATCATTTAAACTCTGATGTGCTATACCTGTGGGGATTGAGGAAGCAAGAGTGAACCTTGTTTTATCATCTTTTATGATGTTGTAGATCTCT
>JAUTBQ010144957.1:0-14938 GCA_032361185.1 Lepetodrilus ovalis | reverse complement strand
AGTAAAAACAGTTATATTTTGGAATTATTTGAGGGTTTAATTTTGTCATTTTCGTAATTTTACAGATGTCAAAAGTATTTACCGTTTGTTAATGCTCTGATTTAAATAAAATTGACGTTATTTGAACTATTTTTTATTTTTATTTGTGTTCCAACTTGTTCCAACTTTTGTTATACAGTGTCCCCTCAATATACCGCTGAAGTTGGGGTCCATGACATTCCCCTCTCCCCCGCATTATAGTATCCGTCTTATACAATAGTACAGGGAAATAACGAAAATAAAAATGGGATCCACGTCTGACCCCGTGTTATATCCAAATCCGCGGTGTATCAGACCGTGTTATAATGGAGGGGGCACTCTTAACTATTTTTTCTTTAATACGAAAACATGTCACATGGTAGTACACAAACAATTTGTAGTTATTGTTCATGTACCACTGTGTGACATGTTTTTGTGGTATTAATGTTTGAATTGAGCTGCGCACGATCTATTAATGATATCTAAATTATAAGGTAAAGCATAAAGAACACACACTTCCTCATTCTTTTATCACAAAATGCTGCTATTTCCATACTTAAATTTAACAAGGAACCACCCAAGCAAAGTCATCCCTGTACAGGCAGATATGACATTTCTGGAAGTAGTTTTTGGGGTAAATGGACATTATAGATATTATCATTAATAGATCGCACACAGCTGGATTCAAACCTTAATACCATGAAAACATGTCATACGGTGGTACAATAACATTGTATTTGTAACATTGCACATGTTTCAGACACTTGGTGTCCCACTCTTTATGGCATCCGATGTCCTGGCTGGTATAAGTCAACTGACAAAAAACAACTGCAGAATTCACAACCGTTTTGGCAAAGAGGGTTTGGCCACAAAGTTATTGTTTCCGGGTATGTATGAGGTTAATATAGCTAATAAGTCCGTTTCTTTCATGTTACGACTCATTATCAGTCAGGTCAAATTCAATCCATGCATATTGTAGGGTGATAGTGTAGTAGCGGTAGAATATTTTGGATGTCAAATATCCTGAGTTTGAATCCTAAAATGAGTACATTGACTGTTTAAGTGAAAGAGGCCTAAAATATTGAAATTACCTGCAGGTGTGCATAAATAGTTTCCAATTCTAGACCCAATGGTTTTGAAGTATCCAAATGATATTTTCAGTAAATATTTACGTAACTGTACAAGCAACTTACTTTTCAGACTGTCGTCTATCAGGTGTGGCTAACTGTGGCAGTGTATGGTTCTACAGCATTCAAGGAGTGTTCAAGGCAGTGTTCGAGTACCATGAAACAGATGTCCAGAGAGACTGCCTCATCATTCTTAAGGTATATTATATTGGGCATTTTTCAAATTTGAATGTAACGATATTTAACCTATGTGTTTTGTAGTATGTTGCATAAGTGGTTTAATATAATATCGTATTCAACATATTATATGTCCCGCTCTGATACACGACCCCTTTAACTAATTTTTAAAAAAATAATAAAAATAATCTTTTTGATTATTGTTTTCCCCTCATACTTTTCCGGCAAAAATGAGTGCACTGGTTTTTTCTCAACTTTTCAGTACAGCATATTTTAGCATTCTTTAATAATCCCCCCAACCACCCAAGCATAATTTTTTTATACTACGTCGTATACTGTAGCAGCAATGGAAACTTACCTATAAAACTTACTAGCCCGAATAGCGATATAAATAGCAATTATCATCAGATTGCTGGTATATCACTGAAATATTGTAGAAAATGTCAAACACTAATTTGCTCATCAATTTGTTGAAATTGGAAAACAAAATTTCTATTTTATTCCAGGATGTGTGGTTAAAGAATTTTCAAGAAGACTGTGTGCCTGAGACAATGTCCTTGAAGCCAGAACAAGGAACAGCCATAACGGCGGATACACATTCCTATAAAGACATTAAACACGACATTAGCTGTGCTCAGTCAAAAGTTGTAAATACAACACATCTGACTGCAGACCAGGAACATATTGCAGTTATTGCGGTTGAAAAGTTCCTGACTTGTGCCAATGATTTATGCAGAAAACACCCACTGGAACCTGAAGTTTTATTAGTCGCCAAAGTTCTCGAACTTCTCAAAATGGAGTTGCCCTACTATCGTGCTTCTCCATCAAACTGCTTCCCCTTTGAAATTTTGGATTCTTACATGTCACATTTGAAAGACTTGAAATTGAATCGGGATCTTCGAAAGTCTGACTTCAACGTACCTCCACGCAAAAACATCGCCTTGTGCGTCATATCAAAATGGCTGGGAACTGAATTTCACAGTTTCGAACAGAGCATCAGCAAGCATGTGGAGACTTTCAAGAAGGCTCACATAGACTGTATCGACAATCTTCCACCGGCTGAGTCAATAGTTGACGCACTGTTTCCTATAGCCATGCAATGTCTTCTGGAAAAGTGGTTAGGGGTAAACGATGTCAACTTGAATGAGACTATCAATAACGATCATAATTACAGTCCTCCTGAGAAGTGTGTGAAGCTGAACAGAGTGTCCTGTCATAATTTGTACCCACTGATGCAGATTATTCTGGAGTTTGCCAACAATGCACTGGTATCGGGAACGGCACATGTGGTGTTCTCGCGGCTTAGATACGCAGAGTAGACGCAATAATGGCTTTTATAATTTGTCATGAAAATGCATTGACAGTCGACACCCTTATTTGGTAGACCCACTCAGTTAGTACTTTATGGAATAATACAAAAAAAAATCAATTTCATGCTACCTAAATCAAAAATAGATATCAGATTTTTGCACCATTATTAAGAAGCTGTTTCTATATCTACCCGGTATTAGCAAATATTTTGTGTACATTTTATTATGGTAATGCAGGGGGGCAATGTCTGAATGATCAAACAAGCAAAAGGGCCCAGATTTGTGTTGGCATGTGCAAATTGAGCCTTTTTACTTGTTCCATCTTTCAGACATTGCCTCTGCATAAGATAATACTAAAGTTAAAATATTTATTGATAGCCATAAACCGTAAGCAGATTTGTTAACGGTGGAAAAATTTAACTTTAAAATTGTTTAGTACGGTAGTACAAAATCAAATTTTATTTTGTGTGTTCCATATACAGCGACCCCTTGATATAACGCTGAATTTGTGGTCCGTGACATACCCCCACCTTATAGTACCCACCTTATATACGATAGTTACATAGTACAGGTAAATAACAAAATTTAAAATGGGATCCACATCTGACCCCCGCCTTATTTTCGAATCCGCTGTCTATCGAACAGTGTTATATCGAGGGGACAGTAGTATTACCCGAGGTAATGTATGGTACTAAATAAGAGTGTCAGTGCATTTCATGCCGACCTACAACATATTGGTGACAATGTCTGAAAGTATGACTCTAGGAATTATTGGTGCTATGTGACTTACATGAACATCTCATGAGGATAAAGTTGTTGAAATACATCTTTGTTTTGTTCTCTATCGTAAAGACCCGATACAATAAGTTTCAACATATTTGTTCCAACTTACATTAGATGAATGTAGTGTTTCACATCAGGGGATTTTCCATACGTTTCTGAAGGTCATGATCATCTCATCAAATTAATAATATCTCTAAAGCCATATTGTAATTTGACTACTAGTATCTGGTTTACAGATTTTTGCATGGTAATTTTAGCTTGGGCAGTTGAAAATAAACCTAAATACTATTAACTATAAGATTAACTATAGTTTGATGTACAGAACTCGGTCTGACACATCCTTGTATATTCATCACTATTTTTGTTGCACTCTATATCGTAACATAAAATACACACAATATGTCGAAGCAAACAGTTGGTACCCTGAGTTAATAATACTCTGTAAGTTGTACGTTTGTTTCAATAACAACAGACAAATTAAACAACCATTAATTGGAATGTCGCTGCATGCTTGCCAAATGAGCTGCTCTTTGAATGGCAAATAATGGCATACTATCACGACTGGTTGACCTATATAACAAACAAATGAATTTCGACCTGAGGCTAATTCCGCTTGATTTGTCCACCCAAAAGTTATTTACCGATGCAATTATTCCCCAACACTCGATAGTTAACAAAAAGAATAACATTTTATATGAATTATGGTTACAAACCCATAATTATCTTGTCTTTGATATATTCAACTGATCTTATAGGAAAGTAACCTAATGTTTTCAGTTATCTCCCTTTTCATATGCATAATAGAAGCCAGGATGTAGACCATTAAAAAGAATTATCGCGTGGTTGTACATTATAGTGGAATGTTCAGTCTACCATACAGCGGCAGAAAGGTTTTTAAATATGTATGTCAAGTGAATGTACATCGCAGTTATACCCAAGAAATAGTCCAAAAGAACCATAAATAGCTGTGATATTATGCCTTTAAGGGTATAATGAAAACAAACTCAATGCATGTCACAACAAGTGAGTACTTATTATTTTCACAAAGATACCAGTGACACGCATTTGAGTTAACTCAATTAGATTAACTCCTACCGCTTCAGGACCAACGACCAAAACTAGGGATATTGACAGATACATCAAGGACAGTGTGGATACTATACAGATCAATTATCGATTTGAATCCATATTTTTTTTGAAGTACTGCATGTCAATATCATTAATTGTTATACCGGTACATAGTAAAATAAAATAAAGTCCATTTATAAAGCACATGACTATGCTAAAGCATGCTCGAATTGCTCTAGAATGCTACATTATTTACTCTGTTGGATCACTGTGCACTCGGTTCATATCCACCCCCTGTGAATCATCCAACCCAAGCAGCCGTTTCAAGCACTAGAAGATTAACATTCACAATTCTATCTCTTCCTACCAGAAATCCATTTTACAGCTGAGTAGATGTTGGGTTCAAACTTGGGAAATCTTAATAACCTTGTACAAGTCTGGCATGCATGCTGTGCCTTACAATTGGTGTTCACAGAAAAATGAAGTATTTTTAGGTCAATATCTGGAATATTTGCATTCTCTTCATGGTAACATCTCTGATAATATGTTAATACAATATTATACTGTTGGACTCTTTGTCATAATGTTTTCTCAGTTTATTTCCTACGACCGGGTATATATTTTAACTCAATGAGTGATTGACCTGATGATTTGGCCGTTTCTCATACTGGTCAGGTTTTAATAGAAAACGGAAGTGCATATTCTGTGATGAAAAACTGACGCACATAGTTTTAACAAACATGTTTATTTCTCCACAATATTCAATGTGAATATCATGTTCCGTCCATACATAGAAACTTGTTGGAGAGATGACAAATTGTAAATGTTGTAAGTAGCTTCCTACCGTGACACTGGTTTGGTTACGACTAAACACGTCAGTAACCAGAGGTAACTTACTGGCCGCGATACAGAGTATTGTTCTGACAATCATTTATGACATTAATACTCAATAAAATAAATTAAGGGCAGACATATTCTTTTCATGGGTGGCCTTTCCACCAAATTGTGGATCTCGTCTTTACGATTCTGGTGCCGTTGGAAAAGCATCCAACATGTTTGTAATTACATGTGCATGGAATACGTAGACATTTGGGTCCTTGTGAAAAGAATATAAAGCTAAATATATAGATGTCCAAAAAAGCTACTGGCCCTTAATTAATTTTGTTAAATATATTTCTCTGTCTTATTTCCAACTCTATGGAAAAGACCCAATGGGTGTAATTCTAGTACAGAATACCCTAGACTAAAGGAATTCAATATGTCACACATTTACTCAATATAAATGGCTTATCAAATTAATCATTATACAAATACAACCCACACAATAATATGTCCTGTATGTACTAAAGAATAAATAAATCATTTCTATTGTTACCTTTTATACTTGCATTCACACAAACACGCATGCATGCACACACACAGACACACACACATGCACGCAGATACACAACAAAAAGAAAAACAGAATAATGTCCTTGCTTGCACAAATAAAGGTAATAATTGTTCACTCTGAACTTCATCATCATTAAACATTAGCTGTCAACACTGTGGAACTTAGGAGATTTAAGCTATTGGGTTGATAATATGAATGACATGGATATGAAATATACTAAGACCTGACCAGTATTACACTATAACACACAATTTCACAAATATTCCCAAATGTGGTTACTTGAATCACACAGTTTTCTTGGTGTATTCTTTTCTCCCTCAATAAACAGTGTCATATACATTGTATAGGAATGTCAATGATAACAATGGTAAACCCTGATTGGGTGAGTGGGGATGGATGGGTGGCAGTAGACGGGTAACAGAAAACTGTCTGAGTGCTGTCATGAGTTGTCTAACCCATCTTCTTTCAATGCCTGATCACGAGAAGCCTTCAACAGCGCTCGAACACGTGACATTAAATGCTGAGAACAGAAAAAAATAAAAATAGTAATTGCTATTATTATTACTTTTATTAATAATATTAATAATGTGTTCATTGCATCCATTTCTGTTAACACGATCACTGCTGACGAGTTTATTAGTTCTTCAAAAAATGGCCAAAATATTTTGAAATTGGTTGCCCATTAAACGACTCTTAATTTCACTGCATTTGTTTTATGCTTTTATGTGTTCATAGTAGTTTTCTCTACCATTGGTATTGCCAAATTTAGTGATGAATAGCCATGTCTAGTTATTATGGTAACATTAACCATGATGATAAATTTGGAACGAGTATAATCATACTAGCAGAAAATAAGGAAACCAAATACACAAGTAGTGAACATGTTGGCAGCGAACGTGTTAATTAATCAAAATATACATAAATTTATAATCATATAAATTAAGGGAAGTATGTTTTGCACTTGTAAATCTTTCAGTTGATTCAACTGAGAAAGTTATGTTATTTCAGTAGAAAAGCCAAGCATTAAACATTGTGGACATTCCTTTCACTGCAGTACAGTGTTCGGAGTACTCTGGCCAGGGTTTTGTCAATGGAATGAAACAGACACTGCCCAGAATCTGGGTGGCCTGTACTCGCTAGCGGGGTGGTGCAGACAACATGGGTAGGACAGAGACGTCACACATCTAAGGGCACTCTTTGCCGCCATCTTTCTTCTGCGAGACGTGTGCCTGCTGATCCTATCACTCAGTACAGTGATATCACACATCTGTACAGTGACATCACACATCTGTCAGTGACATTACACATCTGTACAGTGCCATCACACATCTGTACAGTGCCATCACACATCTGTAGTGACTGTACAGTGACATCACACATCTGTACAGTGCCATCACACATCTGTACAGTGCCATCACACATCTGTCCCAGCATACTTAAAAGGAACTTCCCAACTATGAACTGATCAAAGATAAAATTACCTGTGGTACCTCCCGAGGAGGTTTTGTGGGGTCCACCGATGGGGAACCTCTCCCACTTGAAGGGTCGATCAAGTCTTCATCAGGAAATATCCTAGGACTGTAATAATCAAAATAACGATACTAAACATGGAAACAAATTTTGATGTCATATTAGTAATATCAGTATTAAACCAGGCCCCGAAATTACGAAACTTTCTCGAGTATGATTTCATGTTCAACTCAAATGTTTTGTTCATAAATTTGGAGTTTTGTAATATTTGGGGCCAGGAATGAATTTAGTAGGGTATTTTTTAGACAATGACCAATACTGAACAACTTTTCTACCAGAACTGTCAAGTTTGAATTTGACATCACCTTTTTTTTTAATAAAATAAATATCCATGCATTCACACAATAAATTACAAGCATTTCCCTCCCACAACAATAGAGGCACTTACGATTGCGTCTTGTCGCCTTCTGGCGGTGGTGGTGGGGGTGGTATGTGAGCAAGGACATCTGGGTCCGCTGCTGGGTCATCGTTGTCATCTATCTCTATGACTTCCACTGGGTCCGGGTCCAATGCCACAGGTGGTGACCTTCTGGGCATGACTTCATCACCAGAATTGGAAGAACTGTCCCGAGTCTTGGCGTCATCTTCAGATTCCGACCGCTTACCATTGTCTACAGCTTTTTCCTCGCATTTGTTCGTGTCGATGTCCGTGGACACTACCTTATCAGTCTTTGCTTTACTCTTATGCTTTTCCTTATCCTTAGATTTGTCCTTGCTTTTGTCCTTCCGCTTGTCCTTGCTTTTTTCGCGATCTTTATCCTTCTTCTTCTTTTTTGGTGACCTGGACAACAAACAAATCGAGCTGGCTTTAACTATTTGACTTGCCTAGAAGATACATTGCACAGGAATGCCAATATCTTCATGCTTCTCAGGTGACTTTCAAGGATTTAGATATCAGGCATGGCAACAGACAATTGTGACTTCAGCGGAAAACAGGGCAGGGTTGCAGGAACCAAATAAATCAGCATATCTTTTATAGAAAATAGCTATGCCTGAGATATTCTTTTCATTTACAATACTCACCGTGAGTCCAATTTCTTGCTTTTCTTGTGCTTGGAACTCGGTGTCCTTGACCGCGATCTTTTCCTGCTTTTAGATGGCGACTTTCGTTTTCTATCCCGTGACCTTGACCTCTTCCGAGATGGAGACCTGTTTGGTTTCTTTGGAGACCTTGACCTACGACCTGAAGTTCTTACTAAAGGCATGGCCCTTCTTGGTGACCTTGACCGAGACCTTCTCCTCCCATTTCCCATTCTAGTTGGCGATGCTCTTCGACCTGGTGATCTTGACCTTGATCTGAAAACGTCAAATTAAGGGACATGGTATTTAGACAATGTCAGCTTTGAAGTGAACAATTCTTGTTAAAAACAAAACAACTATTGTAAACATTTTTCATTTTGTTTTTCTTTGACCAGTTCAATGTCACATTCACATCATGTAGTGAGCGAGTGATTATGGAGTCTAACATTGCTATGAGAATCTTTCACCCATTTGCAACGATCATGTAATTAGTAAAGTTTGTATAAACACAATGTCTTCCATCAATACCTTCTAGCCACTGAGAAAGCACTTGGGGGTGTAGGAGACTTTCGTCGTCGCCATACATACACAGGAGATTTTGACCTTGACCTGTACCTAGGTCGTGGCGACCTTGACCGTGACCTGTAGCCAACTCGGGGTGACCTTGACCTAGATCTTGGCCAGCCTCTTCTGTGGCTGTCATGCCTGTCATAGTCTGAGCGAGGCAACAATCTGTTGTGACCAGGATCAATATTGGTTGACAACGATTGTGCTGCTGTTGATGATTGTGTGGAGTTTCCTTGAGAACAATCTGAAACAATCATTTCCAATATAAACAAAATAATGATCAAAATGAGAAATATACATGTTGTAATGATATTTCATGATTATTTGAAAGTGGTCGATGCATTATATCTTATTTCATGGAAGCTATCCATGATAATATGGAAATCAACAGTATTTTAGTCATTTATCTATTATCAACATTCTATTCTTCCTGCAAGATATTTTATAAGAAGAAGAAAGTAACAGGGTTGAGTGAAGTATTATTCTAAGTATATTAGTATGCCATTCAAGAGAACACTAAGATTTTATGGCAGCTTCATCCACTTACTTATGTCAGTTATACCATCCCGTGAACTCTCATCAACCGAGGTAGGTTTCGTCTTCAGAAGGTTGATGAACATGGCTGCCTTTCGCTTGCGTTCTGCCTGGACTTGTTTTTCCTTGCTGGCTTGCGCGAGTTTCTCCCGCGCAGCATTTGCTAGACGATCTTTTAGACGTTCTTCAGCTGCAAAATTGAAAAATGTATTTTCAAACACGTGCATTGAGGATAAAAATGTCCAGAAATGTGCTTCCCTGCTTCTTTAATGACAGTAGGTACACATTATGTTGAAACATTAATTATGGCAGTGCTTTTCTCCAAATGTATCTCACCCATTTTTTTCTCCAAGAGATCCACTGGAATATCAGATCTGACTAGAGGTTTGACCTCAGGAATGACCTCCAACACTTGACCTGAATCAGAAACTGATGGAGAGCTAGACGTCACTGCGTCAGATGTCCTCTCCTGACGACCGTCGGATTCAACTGTAATTAAAATTTCAACAGTGATAAGGTCTGAAGGATAATACCAGGCCACTGAGATTATGAAACGTTTCTGAGTACGAATACCTGCTCAACTCAAAGTTTGTGAATAAATCCTATCCTCCAGGCATGGTAACAGACAGTTGTGAGTTCAGGAGACAACAAGCCTCGACTACAGTCACCAAGACACGTCCAGGACAAATATATCAACCCCCTGGACAAATAAATCAGCAGATTTTTACAATCTGCGTAATATTTCCATGCATGCCAAGATCTGATCATGGTATCCTTTCACGAAGCTCTCTTATCCACCAAGAGACTGGTAGCGCTCTTTTTGCTGATAGCTAATACACTGCTAAGGGAGCGCTACCAGTCTCTTAGTAGATAATAGTTTCGTGAAAGGATACCCTGATGAATATACCTTCGTTCTCGTCCTCGCTGCTGCCGTAGTCAAACAAGGGTTTCTTCAACTGCGTGATGTTGGTTTCTGGCTCCTTGGGTCTAGTCTTGATGGAGAAGCTGACAGATTTATTAGCGGCAGCTGCTGCCTCTTCCTCTTTCTCCAGACGTTCCTGCTCAACCTCCTGCATGCAAACACGTACATATCAATCTGTTTGCTAATTATTATTATTATTATTATTAATATCATTACTATTAAATTATTATTCATTCATTTGGTGCTTAAAGCCACTATCAAGACTCTTTCACTAATATCATGACTAATATCACACCTTAACTGACAATCATTTTGTGAACATTAATGCCAGGCTCACAGGAAGGGATTTGAACCGTGGACCTGTTGTTTCAAGTCCAAATAGTCTGCCTTTGTGCTACCGCCTACTCAACCTCGTCTACTCGCCGATAAATCTTACCTTGAGAAACAGCTGTTTCTTGAAGTCGTAATAGGGGAAATGGACATGATGTGAGTGCAAGAACTGGAAACGGGCATCGGTTTTGCTTTTTACGACAATTTCAAACTCAACTCCGTTCTTCGCCACATACATAGCCATCCTGTCGATGATTGGTTGAATATCTGGAGGAGGCGGGACTATTGAGGCAGGTGCCACAGAACTACTGCAATAAGAAAGATGTCACAGTCTTGTACATGCAAACACGGCACCCAGGACTGCAGCTAGATGGCGTTTTATTACACGGCTTATTCATAACAATAACGATTGAACAATTACAGAGTGCCGAGATAGTCTCAAAAATCACCCTTCTTAAGAATGCAACATGAAAATAGGATGTCTGTTCTTCTGATTTTCCACTACAAGCTATGTCTGAAATGAAAGGGGTTCCTGGGGGTCACTTGAACATCTGCAATGTTAAATGTATTTATGCGATCTGCGAATTACAGACCTGATCACCTATATTAAGTCTATGGAGAATGACCCCCAACCCCTTATTATTTTCTGAATTAATAACTGAGCACTGAAAAGCATAGTTACTGAACACTAATGAAAGATACTTCCAGTTCCCAGCTATATTATGTTAATTCATAGCACAATTTCTTGAGAACTCCTGTTACTCTATTTGAAACCGGGAGATATGTTCAGATAGACGTTCATCGATCCAGTTAGTTTTAAAATAAATATTATTCTTTTTTTAAAAAAAGCTTGCAATGTACGAGGAAACAAATCGTCAACCTCTCGTGGTAGAAGCTTGAAGTGACTCACCGTCTTTCGACTTCAGGTTTACAGGTTCCATTCATCTCGACACCCAAGAGGTGAGGCAGTTCTGGGTTGGGCAGCACCACGGGCTCGGTTCCTGGGGGTGGGGGTAGCCCTGGATGGGCGGGGTCAAAGGCGGGCTGGGAGAGGAAGTGAGGGATAGGTGGAGGAGCTAGTGGAGGGGTGTTTCTGTCTTCCTGCCGAGATGCGGAACTAGAATTTGGAAAATTAAACCAGCGGTTAACAGATATTACAACGTGATTTCTGCTGTATGAATGAAGTTTTAGAACTTGTATCTTAGTGGGTATTGTCCAAAAAGTACAAATATTCATAGAAGTATTATATAAATTAGTTGACCAGAAATGGCTGTGGTGTGGTTGTATTTGCACATTCATATTCTGTCTTGATTTTGATTGAATTATTGCTTTACGTCTCAGCGGGAAAATCTCACCCATAGGCGACAACTGTTCTGTCTTGAATAAAAGCAGCTTTTCAATCAAATCAATAGTAAAATTGAAGATGCTGGATAACCTAAAATGTTGAGATACTCAAGAAAATAAAGCGAGAGCCAACATGTTTTTGTGGATGGTCTTTCTACCAAAGTTTGGAGCTTGGCTTTAGGAATCTAGCGCCATTGTTCTTCCAATCCTTCCACAAGATCGTACTGGAATCTGTATACAGATATTATCAAGTACTGAAAATACCTTAATTAATTTCCAGGAGAATAGTTTGCATATGCACGATAATTACCTGATGTCTGCCTGTAATGACTGCTTCTTTATTGAATTGATCAGTTGGCCGTAACATGTCGTGTGGATGGCAACAGCGGGTATTGGTACGGGCTTCTTGATTGGCTGTAACTAAATAGTTCATGAATATATACAGGTGGCCAACATCAGCAATGGCTCAAGAGTAACAATATTGCCTGTGTACAGTGGAAAGTTAAATTGCAGAGAACTGGCATGCTTACAAAGTGCATGGGTTGTTTTTGTAATGGGGCTTATAGTCGCTTTCTAGAATCTTTCACTAACATCACGACTTGTCAATTTATGGCAGAAGGAAACCTGCAACATCCATAGCGCTAAATGTTGCAGTAAACCTGCGAGCACCGGCTGGTATTGACAGTACCAAGGATGATATCTGTATATTGCCACTCTACAGACAGTGCATCCTATCAATATCGCATCAGAAATGTAACTTCTATGAACATTGACGCCAGGCCGCCGTGGGGCGGGATTTGAACTCAGTACATTTCGCTCCGAAGTGCAACATTCTACCGCTGCGCTACATCCCACCCCCAAACCGCATGTGAAATGTGTGATGTATCATGTCAGATAACATCTTTGCTATTATGGGAATCACATCAGTTGACATCTGTTGAAAACTTCAAGACATTCAAATAGACAACAGTATGAGAATTCATAAATCTGTGTAACAAGACAAGTCTGTTGTCATTGACCTACTTGAGGTGCGCTGTTGGCGTTGAGAAGTGGATGCAGATATCCATGATGGTCATCATCCTCATGACCTGAAACATACACACATTTGTCATCACTGCAATTAAGACATGCAATAAGTAGGGGAGAATATCACAGGTAATCTCATTATCACGATAGTATTGCGATAGTATCACGATAGTACTTGAGCATGCAAAATGAATGTCAAAGACATAATAGTAGCTATAATCTGTTAATCAATTAAGATGATTCAATAAAGTATCCTATTCCTTCTTTAGTCTGCAATTGACGTCATTAGCAATGTTTCCAATACAAGTTAGAAGTGCCTGTTATGATAAGGACAAGTTGGAGTGTCAGAAAAAAAGAGAGAAAAAATGAGTTGAAGATTAAAATTAATAAAATTTTAAACCGTCTATTTTTTTTAATCGTTCATTTACAGCCATATTTTGCACTTTACTTTGGTTGCATCTAATTATCCGAACACCAGCGTTCGAAATTACCGCTGGTCAGGAGGCCCCAGGCCAGTGAGTTTCACTTCGGGCCAGCAGTTTTGTAAACTCTAGGGTCCGTCGGGCCAGCAAAATGACATTCGGTTGGCTTCTGGCCATAACACTAATGTTTCTAACATTGCCGAAAACTGATCATTTTCATATTTTTTGAATAATTCAAGCAGATACAAATTTAATTAGTTTCTCCTGTTCAAATTATTAGCACAATTATGGTACTGTACTTACTTTCCTGACGCTCCACCTCGGCTGGCTTTGGCTTGAACTTTCCTGACTTGATCATCTTAATGAGGTGTTTGTAGAACTGGTACAGTCGGTCCTCAAAGTGCATGAAGTCAAACTGGCCATTGCCAGATTGCTTAGCCTTGATGATTATTTCCATCTGAGTGCCGTGTTCAGCAATAAACTTGGCGGTCTTCTCCATGATAGCGTACACCTTTTTGGTAGGAGGCTGAAATAGTCAATAATTAATGTAATTATATACAATAATTTGAGTGGAATTTGACTTAACAATGCTGCATCAATACGGTATATACAATGTTTAAAGATCAGGTTCAGGGAAGAAGGAAACGTGCAAAGTAATATATTCGCAAACATTGATGCCAGGTTCTCAGGACGTAATTTGAACCCGAGAGCTTTGACTCTGAAGTTAAATATCCCACCATTGTTCTACCAACCACCCTGATAAAAATAAACAATGAATTAAAACTTGCCATATTGATTCCTTTTGGCAACTGCAACTCTGCAAGTGGAACATATGGTTTGTCCTCTTCTGCATCAGCAATACCTGAGGAAGAAATTAAAGTTCCTATATACCACAACTACTATAATACACCATCTACTAATTATGAAAGTATCTTTTCTGAAAAATAAATCATCAAGTTGCATAAATCACAAATTTCCATACAGAATTGATGTAATAAAATTACAAGAATATTCTTCATGTCAGTCATTCAATGGTGTATACAAAGCAATAGTTACTTGATTTCTTAATTGATTATTCGTATCTAATAATGTACATAACAAAGATTTATTTATAATATTATGATTACGGTACTGCTATTGGCAAGCAGTACTTTGAACATAATTATGGATTCAATTTTGAATGGAAACCTATGTTTATCAACTACATTTTATTTTCTGTCAACTGACCATTCATAATCATTAATAATCTCCAATATTAAACCCTATATATTGGGTGGCCCAAAAAAAACTGTCCCGAACTTTAAGGGTTAATAAATTAGTAACTAAACGTGATATTACTATGAAACTTAACACACGTGACAAATATG
>JAUTBQ010144846.1:0-14940 GCA_032361185.1 Lepetodrilus ovalis | reverse complement strand
GATCTTTATTTACCCATCTGATAAAAATAAATGATAATAATAATAATGATAATAATAATAATAATAATAATAATAATAATAATAATAATAAATAATAATAATAATAATAATAATAATAATAATTATTATTAATAATAATAATAATAATAATAATAATAATAATAATAATAAAATAATAATAATAATAATAATAATAATTAATAATAATAATTTACAATGTACTAATATCAGGGCAACATTACTACTCCATTCAATGGATCATTCAATGAGGTAATAATGTAGAGCTTTGAGAACATTTTAAGGTATTGATTTAGCACAATATTAATGTACACATTATTATTATTATTATTATTATTAATGTCTCCTCACTTTTTCCTCTTCAACTCCCTGGGGAGTATACAACCCAAGCTGCGATGTTCTAGGTTCTAGAATATAAATAGTATGTTTATTTATATGCAAATCTGTAGATAAATGTGTCTATGATGTTTTACCTCCAAGATAAGGTAAACTTAATAAAGTTATGCCTATATACTTAAATATTTATGTTAATCCTCAATATTAAACCCCAAATTATAAAGTACACCTAATAAAATTATGCCTTTACATGTAAATAATTACATACATAAATAATTATTTGTCTTCAGTTTTTATATAATCATAAATTGAACCACCAACATTATTAATTGCTCCTAATAGAATTATGCCTACGTACTTAAAAAATTATATAAATCTTCAATTTTGAAATAATCAAGAGATTGAGCCTTGGCAACTAGAATAGTAAATACAGCTGCAATAGATATTGTGATTATTGAATATTGTTGATCCAATAGACCTACTTGACAATAGCCGTAATTGGAGGTTGAGGTGCCAACACCTCATCTAGCACACCTCTCTGACTTTCCAATTGCTTGTCTATTGATATGAACAGACAAGTTCCTGATTTGAACGGACAAGTTCCTGTGTTCGTTAGTCTCTCTATTGTACGTTGTGTGTAAACACTCCCATGTCTAGCGCCGATAATTGCTGCCCATTGATGACATAAATCGGATGCCTTTCTAACCCTTAAACTGATTCCTACCCAGTTCATATCAGCTTATCTCTCCCGAAGAAATAGACTACGCTTGACCAATGATGTCTCGTGTAGAATCAATGGCATTTCATTTATCGCAGACGTTCGATTATCAGAAGTTCCTTAGCATTCTTAACTCCGTTGCTAGCCAAATTGACAAATATCAGAGAAATACCGATGGTATTACAACTATCTATTGAAATATTTAACATATTCAATTCAATATATTTCATGTCTGTGTCTTCTTGAAGGCTTGGCAAGTATCGCCTGGGGGTATGCACATGATCACGAGTCAAGACCAGACTTCTATAGCATGTTGAGGAGAAATCGGTTAAGATAATATTTGACAATTTTCAGCGAAATTTGAGCAACTAGAGAGAGAGACAACAATTTCATTGTAGTCTCCCCTCTGCTGACATTCACGCGAAATTGTATCCAAACTCATCAGTATATTTAAATGGTGTGCACTGGGTTATGGAAGGGGACGATATTGAATTCATGGGATTACGTTGTGAATACAGACCGCAACAAGTCACCTACAAAGAGATTTATATTACCTGGGAAAGCTCGGGAGCAACATCATTGACATCGTGTTAACCTCACCGCTGGATCCATCATAGTCGCTGATCTGTAGGGCACATCTGGTTGCCAGTAGGAGTTAGGAGGTTAATTGACAGTACACATAACATTATTATTCTTTTTTTTTGGGGGGGGGGGGTTAGTATGTTAATCCTTTGGGTTTCCATTGCATAATGAATATTGTATTAACTGGCATCGGTTTGCATCTCCTTGGTTGTTTACACTTCGCTTGTATGTAACAGATATTCTTTGTTAGATATATTTTTCAGGTAACAAATATTTGAATAATTATAATATGTAATTATAGACATACATGTACTTACTAGACATTGCTACTGTGTTACATTTATAATAAAATGTTTAAGCCCTACATGGATAAAACAAAATAAAAAGTAATTTAGTCTGTATTCCGTCCCCCCTTGTCGAAATTGATCTTCAGAAATTATTCAGATTTCTTCAAGCTCCTTTTCGGCTTCATATGAACCTTGCATTATGGAGATTACAATGGGTAGTTCACATCGAGTGAACTTTGCTTCCATTTTGAGTAAATATTGTAAAAATGGAACAAGTAAATTAGTCTTAATGAGATTGCTCGACATTGCCATTGATTCTTCGCAGTTAATTTTCATAACTGGGATCAAAGGATTTGAAAATTTGCAAGTGTATGTTGTTTTTTCATTAAAGGGATTTCTTTCGACCATGTTAAACTTACGTTTCGAAAGATTTAAAAGTTGGGGTGTCGTACGAGGACAGTTCTCGCCTTTGATGTCTTTGGACCATGTCGTGAAGAAAGGAAAATTGGTGTAATTTCAATCTTTTTCTTGATAAAAATTAATACACGTTAATGAGAGCTTGTGCGACGTCTGTCACTTGACTGACATCTGGGGGTGGAGTCTCAAGACTCGTCCATTACATGATGTACAAATTTGGAAATCGTCTTCGGAAAGATGAAAGACGAACATTCCAAGATGCGGATTATCTTTGACACATTTATAGCAGGCATGGATGCAGTTTTAGACAATAGAAAAAGAATTTTATTCCGTAGTAGAAGAATAGTGGATAAAGAAACGCTCCTTGCAGTAGTCCCCACATAGATTTACAACTGATGGGCAGAGTAGCTTTAAGTAATCACTCGCTTGTCAAAAATGTTTAAAACAGTGATGAATTGAAGTCTGATGAAGTTTGTGAAGGAAATTTTATGATCAAAGGGGCATGTGATAATCATTTAAGGGACTTGGTTGCAGTTTTAATTGCCGACATAATCAGATAGAGCTCTTCCTCGGTTTGAAGTCGAGCTGTCTGCAGGACCACGAGACGTGTGAAGGATTCTATTTTGTTATTGTCGTCCCGAGTTGTTCGTCTGCGAGCGTCTTTGGGTGTACTTGTCAGGTGCATTGTTTGCGATGTTGCATCCGGCTTTTGCGCATGACAGATTCAGCCCCTGTGACGACGGGACAGCGGCCCCTGATTTTCTGCCTGAGCGACGTCCGCACATGCATTCGTGTCAGCACAGGGGACATCTCATTGACACATTGCAACATATCCAATTTTCAATTCAGTGCATAAATGTGCAACGGCAGAATTAGAACGTCTTTTTGTCGTGATGGCTGTGACATGGCCGACGCTGGTGCCCTCACCTCTTTAACTGAGCCCCCAGTCTAATGCAGTTGTCTCGCTCCCCTTTCAGATTGTTCAGCGTTTTACACACGATTTCGAAAATTTGCTGGAATTATCTAGACACATGCATTGCCGATGAGAAGCAGGTTTTAATTAGCTCCCAATACTCCCTTCATTGCTTGTCCGAAGTGAAGCCTATTAATGGATTTGTACGTCTTGTCTGCAACATGCAGAATTTATCGCTTTTTAATTACGAATTTTGTAGGATAATAACTTGTACCATGTCCAGCTGTGTTTTAATTTGCTTTCAAACGCGGCTGTTGGATTCCACAGTAAAACAACTGGCTCTTTTCATGGAGCCCATGGTAAAACAACTGGCTCTTTTTATGGTATATGTGGCTAGGTTTTTATGGTTTAATCAATGTTTCTTGGGAACTTTCAATATCTCATCCGAGAGGTTATTGCCTAAATTCTGACTTTGATTGTTACTATTAATATCTTCCTTCCTGCCTCTCAAATTGTTACTATTTTTTATTTTCCATCGTGTACTTGCATCTAGATAAATATAAATTAATGGGATTATGCTATTAATCATACAACCTATAAATGATTTATAGTTGAGTGATGGCCATTGATTGAATGTGACATTGATGACACACATCATTAGTAATTTTTAAGAGCTTATCACCATTATCTACAGTATTTTAGTGATATTTTATTGCAGGGGGAAACCTACAACAATTAGATATAATAATAAAACCCACAGATCATGGATGTTGGACATGATTGATTGAATTGCTTGAAATGGTGCTATATATCGCAACGGCAATATTACACCCATACAGACCGACTGATAGACACGAATCAACGGGGATAATTGTACTGTATGAATACAAGCATTTACACGTGACCTTTGTCCGGTCACTGCATGTAGAACAGATACCTGTCCTCATGTTGGGATTTGAACTCGAACCTTTGCATTTGTCATCCGATGCACAAACCACTGCACCAACACACACACCCACCCTTTACATCACGAGTGTATGCTCTGGGTTAGAGATGACACGGCCGGCCTCATGATTGTGGGAATTTGTCAGAGGAAGGAGACAGGTAAATAGATTTTTCAGGAATTTGAAGAGTTTTTAACGAATTTTGACAAGTCGAAAAGTTTATCCGAGCAAAAGTGAAGAGGGTCATCCACACACTGCAGCCGGTCTGGGCTTGTAATTAATGACGTGCATGTGTAATTAACACGGAAATTTGATGACAAAGTATGCCGTGAAATGAAAGCCCGAAATGAAGGAGCGAAAACAGCTTTTCGCAGAGACAAATTTGAAATGTTTTCTGAGAACTTCCAATGACAAATGGTGTTTATCTTGCTCTTAAGACTTTTGAGACGAAGAAATGAAGGTTGTTCGCAATCTTCCTTTTCTACGAGTGCATCGTTTGTTGACTCTACTGTTGAAACCTGGTCGTGTTTAAACTCCACGAGATGTGAACTTTGTCTCGTCGCCCGGGTGCTATTGAGTCATGGAATAATTCAACTGCTCAATGCGATGCCGTTTCCTGATAAAGTGGTGTCGATTACACATTTTTTTTCTTATTCATTCCTATCAATATCGTTTCGGAGCTTGCTTATCCAGTCATGGAGCAACACGACTGTTAGTCATATAGCAGTCTGTCGCCCTGTGAAGCTAATTCCTCTTATGTCAGTATAGATGGTTGCTAAAAATTATCATTTTATTTTTCTTATCCCATATATTCTAGAAAGTGACTTTAAACCCCAAATTAAAAAAAACAAAAAACAACCCATATATTGAGAAATAACGTAATATCACATGGGGTGATATTATTTCAGAGAAATTTTGTTTTCTAATTTCAAAATGATATCCACAGCAAAATATTTTGTCAAATAGTCCTATTTTAATCACTATCATTTAAAATATAAATGTTTCTACTAGTTATTCAATAGATGGAAATTGAGTGTTGAGTGCTGGGATCGATGTGCTTGGGGGCCTTCTACAGACAATAACAGTTTTGATGGCAGGGAGATAACAATGGGAGATAACTCCTGTCACCTTATCGACATATGGCACTGGTACCATTTCGTACTCATTGAAGCAGTCGTATAATTTCAAAGAGTTTGTTTCTGTAACCAAATACATTTTCTTTAAGCTGAACTTTTTACATGTGCTATTGGATATACTTGGAGCAATTTGATTGATAATTAAACCATCTTAAGCCATCTAAATTTTTCACCATTTTCTTTGTGTATTTGTGCACTGTGCACAATGTATATCACTATTGTACAGTGTAATTTGTTTGTATTTTTTTCCTGAGTGAAAACAAATAAGATTAATGAACTGACAAGACAGAACAATTCCTAGATATTTTATATAGCAAATTTCATCAACTATTGAAAACTTAATTTAGCTTGATAGAATACTATAGACCTTTTTCTGAATAATTTTCTTGTTTCAAATATAAACTAGAAGAACATTTTTATTTATTCTTTCCATAATAATCTGTTTGCACATGTTTTTTGATTTCATCTATTGATTTCAACTATTCATTTAAGTGTTTCCATGTCAGAATGATACTTGTGGTCATCATTGATGCCTACTGTGTTCTGTTGTTCTGTACTGTTCTGGTTATCATTTCTCAAAGCTCTCGTATTTACTACAAGCCCATAAGCACTCTCGTAGCAATCTCTTATACATGGCGCGCGTGGACTTACGAGAGTGCTATGGTCTCATGTAGTGGATAACAGAGCTTCAAGAAACAATACCCTGTGCTTTTAAGTTCTGTTATTTTTCTTTCTACTGTTCTCTGATCTGTGGTGTTGTCTTCTGTTCTATTCTATTATATTATGTTCAGGCCCGCCTGCATCACCTCTATTCTGTTGTCCTCTGCCCCGATATGCAATGTCCTGCTCTGTTCTGTTAATAAATTGTGTAAATAAAATCTCTTACATACTACGAACAATTCCTTGAACAGATTTGTCGAACCAAATTAATGTGTTTGTTCTAGCATGGCGTCTTTCTCTGTCTTTTTTTTTTATATTCTATTAGTCAACTCCAGTCGAGAATAATTGAATACTGTTAACAAAGTTACAACAATTAGCAAGTCGTGTTTGTTAGTGTTTCAAGTAGATTCCTTGATGAGCAGCCAGACGAACATGAGTGTCTTCGTGACAACCTCCAACCTAAAGCGTAATTCCCATTAGAACGTCATGATTGGTTTAATTTGAGCATGTTTCAGCATTTAACATGACCAGTCATGGAAAACCCAACAACAGCGATTCTGCCTCACTGATTCACGATCGCCAGTGGATTATAATTAATTCAAACTTCCAGGACTTTCATCCCTGAAGAGCTCTCGAGGGTGGAGTAGTTGTCCGCCCTTGAGTTTTTTTGCGTTACTATTTTTCCTCGGAGGCACACCACATAATCACGTGTTCCCGCCACCTCAATATAAATGTAAATTTTTAATTAATCCTACCCGCCAAATCTGCGGCTTGCGAACTATCTAATGGAGACTCTCTGACTCCATGCTAGTCTGCTGGTCCAGATGTGGACATTACGGAAATAATCAGATTGCTAATTAGTCTCCGAAGGGGCGCCCTCGACAGCTGTAAAAAAATAAACACATAAACTTGGGAGGGGAAAGGGCATCTCGAACAATTCCTGACAATATCACGGACATTTTGCATACTTTATATTAATGCTATCCTTCTACTCCCACCCGTTTATGATTATTGGTTTACCACGCGGAACGTTAAAGTTTTATCGCGCAAAATCTGTGGTTTATTTTAGGCACTAAATCGTACCCTTTATTCACTGCTGATCTCCTGCCCCGACAGGAAGTAGCTAGTTGAATTAAAGTGTTGATTGGATTCTATCATTTTATTATTAAATTCTCAAATGAATTGTCAAAGGAAATGTCAGAGAAGTGAAATATGTATATAGAAATTTGCATAATATCTCCATGTGTATCTCGCAGCATGCGTTTCAATTTGTTTCAAAATTAGTCACGGGTTACCTAAAATAATGGATAAAATTTCTAATTTTAACAGTCTTCATTGAAATGCAATGCATGCATTACGATTTTTTTTATAAGTTAAACCACAATTATTTTGTATATGATTTCTATATAATCATACAACCATTGTAACAACATTTTTAAAATTCTCATCCTGATTATTCATTCTATTCCTGCAAAAGCAATTTATTAACTTTGAAGACTATCAGAAATACAAGGATATGGATCACTTTCTGTGATCTTTGACCTGCGAACTCTGTTCAGCCGAGAAAGGTCACATCATTTTTGTCATAAATTCATTAAGATCTGGCACGATATTCAGAAGCTGTGATCAGATGTGCCCTTTAATTTCATTTTGTGAGATAGTCACACAAATTATGAAAAGGTTCGTGGAAAATTACATGATCTTCTTGCAGAGAATGCATGCTGGTGTGCTTATGATCTTTAAAGCAGGTTCATTACATCCTTTGTTGAACTTGTTTTTAAATTACATTCTGTTGTGTTACTTTAGCAACATTTAAAAATTGGCTAAGATATTATTAAACATATTAAAGTTAAATTCTCAGTTTCAATTTAATAAATAATTTCAATTAATCATTTACTAAGTTTGCTATGTACAGAATTGGGATTCTTAATATTCTTATATTTAAATTTTTTCTTTTAAATATCTTGTATAATATTTGCATATCTCTTCTTCAATGTAGGAATAACTACAAACACCTGCATCTGTTTTTGACTATAATATTATAGCTCAGATTTCAAGATCTGCCGATAATGGAAAATATCTAACAAATTGATGTCCATGAGAACCGAAGCTGTTGTTTACTCGGCTGTACATGTTTGACGAAATTCTGACGTATTAGATAACAATTATGGAATATCTCTTTCAATTTCTCACAATGTCTGCAATGCAAAATGTGCCGATATCACGGAAATTATTTTTCTTACGAAATGTGCCTTGTTATGGATATCAATGGAATTTTTATGTGAAAATATACTCCCTGCCATTTGTTTATTCAGCTAGATCAGACTGTATATCTCGGCTGTCACTCGGGGGAAACCCATGCAGATCTCCTGTTATATGTGTGTGGTTAGAGAGTATAGATCACTTTAATTCACATTCTGGTTCTATTTAGTACAGTGATCACTTTATACTTAAATTAAAGCATTTATTACATTATGTCCATGAATATGTCAAAAGACAATTTCTTTTTACAAGGAAACTGCTACATCTGCTGGTAGATGGAACAATTCATGAGGCTTACAAGAGTTATTTCCCTTGCTCTGTTTGCGATAACTTTTGTGAATATTGCAACTCATCATGATGGTAGTCTTTGGGCATCGCAATATCGTTTTCCAGGTTGATCAGTTTTATGTTAGTGATATTTAATATTATTGATATCAGATTTATTGCTTTGCTGTACTTATGTTGTGTTTATGATTTATATATAGATTTATTGCTGTTATAAATATTCAATATTGTCTGTAAATACCATTGTTATGTAGTCTTTTCTCATGCTTTACAGTTATGAAATGATTTATGTTTCTTGCTCGACTATTGTTATGTCCCTTATTTTTATATTATAGAAACTTGTATATCACCAAACAATATATTTGTTTCAAGTATTCTTTTCAGAAAATTAATTTACACATTAAATGATTATTATTAATATTTTGTAATTTGATTGTATATTCCAAAGTTCATACATCATTTGTCTATTTCACTTACGTTTTTAACCATCCATTTTCTGGAAATCCCAGTTCCAAGTAAACAGCTTTGGCTTTCCTTGCACAATTAACTCAACAATGAAAGGAAAATATTTTCCTTTCAAATATACATCATACTAAAGCACAGAGAAAAGTACTATTGCATCAGAGAAGACGATAATTGCTGTGGTGCAAGGATACGAGTAAAGCGCATTACTCCAGACGTAGTCCCGCCTGCCAATGTTCTTTTGTGGAAGCCAGAGATGACCAAGAAGCGAATTGTTTGTTTAGACAGCTCTAATCTTTTGATTGGGTCGCTAATCCCGCGCATCTTGTAAAAAGCTTTTTTTTTTCACAGTGGGTTGAACTTCTTTAAAAGCTTTTAGCATAGCGAATATTATGAATGATTGCGTGGCATCCAGGGATATATTATGTATATAAGGCTTTTCATTCGTAAGAATAGAAGTATGGAAAGGATTAAGTAAATATTTAAGCTGAACGTGGCAGATAGATGTATGACTGAATTGGATGATGTGAATGAATTGTAAGGTTGTGTGAATAAATCGGATGGTTGTCCAAATGAAGAGGATTGTTGTACGAATGATTGTTGTAAGTGTGGTATTGGTGGATAATATGAAAAGTGTGAATGATTTAGGTACTGTTCCTGAGTAGGCCTATGGGTTGGATAATAAAGGGGTACTTGGGACGGCTGCGAAGTGGGTATTCTAATAATGATGCGTTTATGAATTGTGCAGAGAAATGTTTGCCTTGGGCATTGGGGTATTGGGTGAAAGGAGTGGGTGGGGGTCTTGCATATGTATTTCGATATGAGTGTTTATCTGGCATCAACTATGTTCATGTTTTAAATTAAAAGACTTTTTTTTTTTATCAATCCTAATATTCATTTCAGTTAATAGTACATCCTGTGTAATATTATGTATTTTTTGTAGTTTGGTTTAGAGCTGCGTTCTATATTCCTTCATGTATTAGATAATGTAGTATTCAATTTTGTCTGTCATCGCCACCATTTATCTGCAAATGCTTTCTTTTGGTATTGTAATTTTGAGTATTTTTATTAACCCATCTGTTATGAATACCATGTCAGATAATCAGACAGTTTTTATGACATAAAATACACAAACCATATGAAATACTCTTTCGCATATCTTCCCTTATGGCAATGATAATTTGGTGCAGTTGTCTTCCTCAATCATATCACCTACAGTTCCACCAATACAGAACAGATGACTTTTACCTGTACGAGTGGTACCTCATATTGCACTCCGACTGTAGCTTGTTAGGTCCAGTCTAAGCGTGACTGGTTTCTGAGCAGAACGACTCATCTCTTGTTTCCAACTCCCTTTCGTCTCTCCATGATAGAACTGCCAATTCAACTTTTTGTGTGAACATCCTTCAGAAGGTGGCAAGAATTCAGGACTCCGATAAAAGTTATATTTTAGTCCACGATCATTGAGTACCCTAAAAAAATACAGCGCCTAGGTTAGCTAACTCCCCAATCGTCTCTCCATTTCAACCTACCTTACCTGTAGACGAGATATTCTTACCTGTGCGTACCTGTAATGAGGATTTCGCATCTGACAGGTAACAGAGGTTCATCTCTCTTGACAGACAAGCAGCGATTATGCGCAGTAAGTTGTAACGTACAGTATGTATTTGCTGCTTATTTGAGGCTTGATTTTTTTTTTCTCCCCTGGCCAAGCTACTGTGCATTTGTGTGTTCGGAATGTTGCCCCCCTGTATAAGTGCCTGAACACTACTTGTGGGAGATCCGTTGTGTAGCCCCTATTAGCATACTCTTCCTCTTGCATACTCTCCAAGGAAGCATTGCCCAAATTCTCAAACGAGCGTTAGTTGGAGATGCTCGCTCATATCAATAAATCTCACAATGTTCATATTAGGAAAGAAATATATCGCTTGTTCTATTAAATTATAGATTCTTGGTCGTGATACGTACACATGTAGTTTTTATGCGTGGGAACGCAGATTATTTTAAAAGTTTTTTTCTTATTTTTTTTAAAATTTCCATCTGATCCGTTTTACTCGTATAATTCTCTACACCCACGAAGATCGAGATGGAGGTGTGCATCGTTGGTACAAAATTACGAAAGTTCGGAATGCGGAATGTGGAATGTACACCATACGCAGAAACTATTTCTGGATTTAATTTCTCAAGAATGATTGCGTTGTAACCTGCGATCTAGTTCTTCAGTTTCTGAATTAAGTAAAGAATGTTGTATTTCTTCCTAACCTTTCTACAAGGCTGTATGGCACAGCATATACCTCAATGTTTCCCCATGTACATGTGGACATAGCCAGCCAATGCTGTACTTATAACCCAGCAGAGGATGGGTACCCGAAAGGATGAGATGGATATGTGAATGATAACATTGTAGTACCTTGAACGACAGCTTGGTTTGCATACTCCCCATTGACCGGGTTAATAATGTAGCATTTTGAGCATCCTTTCGAGCGTGGATTTGGTGCAATAAAAATGTTCTCATTATTATATTATGCAGTTTTTAGCGACATGTATACTGTTAAGTTATCCAACTAATATATTAATATAGTGCTCCATATTGTCACCCATATGGTGAGATGGCAAGGTGATAGTGTCAGACTACAATCTAGATTGGTCTGGTTTTAAATTCTGAGTTTGGATCCCATTCAGAAGAGTATGTGTGTCTTTTACATACACTAGTTACAGGTTTTCCTCCTATTTGAAACATAACACTATACACTTTCTCTTTCTCTCTCTTTCTTGCTCTTTCTTTCTTTTTCTTTCTCTGTATCTGTGTACCTATCTCTCTTCCTCTGTCTCTATTTCTCTCTCTCCCTTCCTCTCTCTCTCTCTCTCTCCCTTCCTCTCTCTCTCTTTCCCCCTCTTTCCCCTCCCTCCCTCCCTCCCTCCCTCTGTCTCCTCTTTCTCTGTTTCCTTTCTCTCTCCTCTCTCCCTTCCCTCCCCTCTCTCTCTCTCTCTCTCTCTCTCTCTCTCTCTCTCTCTCTCTGATGTATGTCAACTTCTACACAATTACAATGCCCAATTTCATTCCAGTCTCATCACCATATTTTGAATGTCTGTTCTTGAAAATGAAGGCTTTGAAACCAAAGTAATAACAGTAGATTTGCGGAAAGTTCAAATATCGTGTAGATACATTGGTTCCATTGTAATTCTTGTCCTTGCAAATGTATGTTTAGACATTAAGATCATGATTCTACGCAGACTAAAAGTCAATATATTGAAAACAAGAAATGCTTGTATCATTAAACGAACATTTCTTTCACCAATCCGCCCGACTAGCTGTAGTCTGCCTGTAGTCGAGAATGTATCTCCGGTCCACCCTAACCACGGCTTATAAAAATCTAAAAAAAAATCTAAATAAAATAGTTGATAGTTTAACGATTATATTCCCTGCATTATATTAAACTGCACCTATCAAAAGTGTTGCTAAATATTGAGTTTAGACAGTCCTCCAGAGCAAAATGATGTCAAAGTAATAGCGATCTAGGTGGCGCTGCGTTTGTTTACTCTCAGAAAATATAGCATTGGAACCGTGCACTCGTGTGTGTAACCTATATCGCAGATCTGTATCTCAAACATGTAGACTATATGGCTGCCACTGACAGTATCATCAGCTCACCGCGGGACTACTTCCACTTTGAGCCAGTCCCGTAGGTTAGCAGAGTGACAGCATTTGTATGAGGAGGAATTTGGATGTATCTTTTAGTTGGGGAAATACACATAATGGATATACAAAGAACAATGACTAGTACTCTATATATTGGTGCACATATATCGGGTTGTTTCCTGACATTATATTTGAACGGTTTGACGAATACACTAATAATCTGATAATAGAAACGCCCCGTGGAATTCCCCTACTCGGATATCCACTCGACACCACTGGCACCTCATTGTTTACAAAAGTTTTAACTGAATATTAAACCTAAATGATGAAAATAATCGACACAATACGAGAGAGTTCGACAGATAGCAAAATGGTTTCTATTTCCGTGCATGTCTAGCGATTATTCAATCATGATATCAACAAATGGTGAGTATTTTCATACTCGTATAGTGCCATATCTTACCTGAGTGTTTAGAGATGGAGCTAATATTCCCATAGTGATATCTAAATGTTATATATTTGATCTTGCAAGACAAATATACGATAAGCGAGATTGGAGTTGTCATACGCTCAGTGAATCATGGAATAGCTTCGAGATGGCATGACGTAACAGCTTTCCGAAAAATGCAGTTACCTCCCCGATAACCGGAACCAAGTAAATATCGTTAATATGGATACATACGGATTTTAAACCAGATTTTGAGAAAATATGCATATCAGAGCTGCCTAATTATTGTTGGATAAAAACAAGATATCCTCCAACGTTAATGCTCTGTATTCTCCTCTAGAGAAAGGTGCTCAAATACTTGGTAATATAATATATGCGAACAAGCAAGACAGTCAGTTGAGCGCATGTTACAGTTGTTGTGTCTTTACTAATATTAGTAATATATCACGAAACGGTTTACATCGTTACAGTTTACGTATTAAGCTACGACATATTAAGCTACGATATGTTTTGTATAGTTAATGTTATTAACAAAATTTGGTAGATTATTGCCTAACAAGTTTGCCGGTGTATGCTATTTCCACAATGTTACTTACAACTAATAACAAGACTAGTCCAGTATTAGTTGGAAGTGCTAGACTTCAGAAAGGGAGAGGTATTTAAAGGAAGTAACTCTAGCGCAAATAGACTTATCGGAAAGTCCTATAAAAGCGCACAAAGCGAATCCTCTAGAAGCATGCCCTAATGACCGATTGTGCCGGTATTTAGATTGATTAATTATATAGAAAATATATAGAAATATATTAATTATCTGATTAAATAAAGAAGACATTGAACATTATTATACAACTCAGAACAATGAATAGATACACTAGATTAAGTACATTTACCCATTGCAGTATGAATGACTTTGTATAGACTTATATAGGGACTAGCGCATTGGCTTACGTAAAAATGGAAAAAAATGACGTTTTATTCAATGGGATGAAATCAGTTACTAAATTTGTTCATAATAATATTGAAGTTGTATTATATAAGAAAGTATCTATTTCTTCTATGTTTAAATACCATTGTATATGATTTATTACGGAGAAAATTTGGAATGGACTCGTAGATTTCCTTGACAGTTTCCTGATCTCGTATGTGGGATTTGTATGAAATTTAAGAAAATATTTTATTGGTGCAATAGATACAATGATATTTCCGCTGAAACCACAGTCATCAAACAGAAGAATAGATATAAATGGCAGTACTTATACTACTTAAAGTAAGACATGCATGGCGTGTTACATTATATTTGGAGGCCTGCTAAACAGAAATATGTAGGCTAGTCAAGTTTGACTTCAACATAATTATCATGTACTACTAATGATTAGACCATTTAAAGTTTGATTCCACAGACATCTAAGCATCAAATTTCCAACCAAGTAAATCCATCTTCTGCGGTAATTAGTCTTCATTTACTGACGTGATGCTTTGATCGGATCGGCCATATTTTATAACCATTGGTATTTATGGAACAGCCGGGGTGAACAGCCTGAATATTTCCGTAAATTAAAGCAAAGACAACACGTATGTAGTTATTAGATACAAATCTACAGGCAAATTGATAAAATAGAGGGTACCTGTGTACCTGTATATTTATCCTCTCTCTCTCTCTCTCTCTCTCTCTCTCTCTCTCTCTCTCTCTCTCTCTCTCTCTCTCTCCCTCCCTCTCTCTCTCTCTCTCTCTCTCTCTCTCTCTCCCTTCCTCTCTCTCTCTTTCCCCCTCTCTCCCCTCCCTCCCTCCCTCCCTCTGTCTCCTCTTTCTCTGTTTCCTTTCTCTCTCCTCT
>JAUTBQ010144735.1:0-14940 GCA_032361185.1 Lepetodrilus ovalis | reverse complement strand
AGTTATAGTACTGTTATTACTTTTTTTTTTTTATTGTTGTTACTATAATTATTATTATTATTATTATTATTATTTTTATGATCAAGTTATTTGTACGCAAGTAGAAGACTTATTAGGTAAAATTAAGTTTGTGCAACATCCCCAGCCTCTGCATATGGTCCCCAGACACACACACCTACAGGTGTTAATTGCATCTGTCAGTTGATGATGAACCAGTGGACAGTGACTCGGACAAAGACATCGCCACTTACCAGTTTACTATCGATTTCCCCCTGTAATAATGGGCACATTGCTGTCAATTTATTGGGGAAGCTCTATTAA
The DNA here is from genome assembly GCA_032361185.1 of Lepetodrilus ovalis. NCBI lineage: Eukaryota > Metazoa > Mollusca > Gastropoda > Lepetellida > Lepetodrilidae > Lepetodrilus > Lepetodrilus ovalis. The sequence continues at coordinate 14,619 of JAUTBQ010144735.1, read as the reverse complement.
TACACATACATGAATGATAAGGATATGAAGGAATTAATGTGATATTAATTTGAGTTTATAGCGATGCTAAATGAATAGGCAGATACGAATTCACCAAAATTGTTTTATCGCGTTTATATGTTACAGTAAAAGTGTCAAAATTGCATGGTTGTGGCTAGGGAGGATTTGATTTAGTGGCCATGGTGATAACGGTAATAAGCGTTTTTGTGGGTTGTGGAAAACATTCTGAATGGACGTTATTTACAGCAAAATGTACCTTTACGTGTTGCTATAGTCTTGGATTAGATTACAAGGAAATTTGCATTGCCAGACTCAACACAATTAGCGTTAGAATATCTTGTGGTCTGAAATCATGCGAAAATGTATATTTTGGTCGTTGTCAAACACTACGCTTTACGTACTTGTGCAAACAATCTTACAAATCCCAACTGCACTCAATGGCGCATATAGCTGCTGATGTTTGGCTACAAATGTTTGGATTGGCTCTGACTCTCACTCTCCATCATACAGATCTTATACCATCTGCCATGGGAAAACTCCATAGCTTTATCTCAATGTATTTTGGTACACCCTACGACTTCCTTTCTGTGTTCTTTGCATGTCCGTGTAACTGCTAACACCAGATCTGGGTGGGAAACATCAAGGAAAATATCGAAATGTTGCCGTTTCTAAATGTTTGTGTTTTGTTGAAATTGTGAATGACTGTAAAGGCTCTTCATTGATGTATGATGAAAGAAACTAAGAAATATGTCTGTTGCAATTTCTCAGTTTCACTTGTTTGTTTCTCACACATACCCAGGATTATTATTTTATTGTAGTTTTGATCTAGATGAGAAATACGTCCATTACATGTATCTTTTAGGAAACAAATGGTATGTTCATTAGTTCTGGGACATTTTGGAATCGATTACAGTTTTCAATTTCAAGACAATTAAATACAAACATTAACATGTTGAAGGAAAGCCAACAAGAAAAAAATCTATTTCTCTATGAATGAAAAAGCCATTCTGTAAGATATGTGAAAACTATCATTCTGTATGGCATCATCTTGCAGAAAGAAAATTTGAAATCGTTTGATCAGATATTAAAAAAACAAGACTTATATAGATGAAAGACATACGTATTGCTTTCCTTTCATTTTGCTCTATCTGCTCTCTCTTTCGTTTAAGCAACGGGAACATGTCAGACACATTTTGCAGCATCGCCAAGGCTCGGAATCTTTGTGTTTCTGTTTTATCACAACCTACTGTGAATTTTGGCTACGTGAGGCCTAAAGGTATGGTTTGCTGTAGTGTCACAGGTTACCTAAACGGACACACAACCTTGGACGGCTAGCGAGCAAATGCGTAAAATATTCTTTTGAACAGCAAGAAAAAAACAAACAAAGCGATTTGTTCTGTCCCAACACTGCGAGCCACCCTCCTTTCAAACATTGATCGGGCAATAAAAGCCACCATCTTGGATTTGGTTGATATTTGCTCAACTGACCTTTTTTCCTGCATTATCGAGACGTGCAGAGTCGGATGAATAGAGACAGTGCAGAAAACTTCCAGCCAACCTTCTTGTAAATCTATGGATTAGCAATCATCCAAAATGATTGTTTCTTTGCTTCTGATTTTCGGCATATTTCTCCGCGAAATATTCCCGGGAGCTCTGCAAACATATTTGGACTCGGCATTAAACATTGTCAGCAGAGGTCAATATCACAATACCACGCAATGTTTGTATTTTCTGGCCTTGAGATTGTGCTCATTCAGAACATCAAAAAATGACCTTGTGAATCAAAGGATCTATTGCATGATGAATAGTACATAAGAATAGGAAATTAAACAATGGCTTGCGATATCTGATCGAATAAATGTTTTTCAAAGATAACGAAACGTTTGTCTCGATCATCATTACAGCTGCTGGAAGATAATACAATGGTCTATAACGACATCAACTTTGCATGTTATGCTTGAATACGTGTATAATATTAAAATATGTAAATAATACTTAAACATAGTATTTTTCATCATGTCAATTTCCGTGAGATTCAAAGACAAAAGTTGTCCTGTATGAAACGGCATAGCTCTAAGATTAATGTAACTCCAACCTTAACCATAGATTACACCATTGATAAGATTGGAGTTACGGCTCATTTTAGAGTTAGTCAGTGAATGGGAGAGCACAGGATGTATTCCTTTGGAGAAATAAAAAAAAAACGTACAGTGAGTGGATTAGCAATTGACCAGTCTGATTACTTTAATACTGACTGGAAGTACATTAAATATCTTCCCCTTGCCTGGCTGTCTGGCAGCTTGTGTACATTTAAATTCTCTGGGTGTCCCAGCGTTGATGAGGGGCTCTGTTGATCATCATCTCTCCACGTTCTACGTAATTACAAACCAGCCCCTGATCTCCACGTGTTGGGAGATTGGACTAGGTGCCGTTCGATTTAAAAACTTCAGAAAAATATGTTGCACAATTTTTATGTTTAGGTTTGTTTGATGCGATCTGGAGGAACTGAAATTTTTATAGTTTTTCTCTTTTTGTGGAAATCGTTACCAATTTTTTTCTTTCTTGAAGTCTTGAAATTCAATGTTCTGAATTTTATAAATGCTGATATATGTTTGCACGATTCAAAGGACATATTTTACAGATTTGAAGGTAATGACATTGGTTTTATGTCACAGCCAAGAAATTTAACATAGAAAATTCCACAACATGTACAAGACATTTTGATTTAAGCATTTTCTTGAAATTATCATAGCAGAATGTTCCAAATTGTGACATTCAGAGACCCAACTCACATATAATCCATAGGCGATTATTTTAGATCTCTGCGACGCAATCATGCCTGATTTTCAGTCTTTCAGATAATCACCATCAATGCAGAAAGTGGGAAAAAAAGTTTCGGAAATTAAACAAAATGGTCCCTCTTTGCACTTTTTTGAACAAAAAATATCTACTACATCAGTTTTAGTAGCTGTGTTTTCCATCTCTCAAGTGAGGCCATATTGATTTTGGTGCCAGCCACAATTTCTTAATTTGAAATATTGCGCATTCGGAGCCACTAGTCCTTGTGCTGTATTGAGATGAGGAAACAGAATGATTAAAATATCTTTGAATGCCATCCAAGCCTTAATTTTATACTACAGCCTTGGAAAGTGAGAAAAAAAACAATGAACATATTGCTGAAAAGAGACTATATCTCCAAAAGTCGTGTGTTCGAATCCAGCTTTCTGACTGGCTGTTTTGGTGACCCTTGAGCCAAGTAATTCCTTCGAGAATACCTTCGGTGTTGTGGTCCAATAAGGAAGCTTGAAAATAAATGAAAGTTTTGCTGAGTAGGTTAAGAGCGATGGCTCGAAGCAAGTCTTGTCACTCAGGGGCCTGGCATCGAGACCCTACAAATATATTCCCCCAGGGCCATCGCTTATTTTCTGTTGATTCTCAGATATCTCACTCTCGGATGATATTGAGTTTTCTGTCTTCGGAGATGAAGAGTTCCAAAGATAAGACAAGTCAGAAAAATGGCAGTTAATGAAATATCCTATCCCTGACGTCATTCTTAAATGTCGTTATGCGATATCATGGAAACTTTTTGGGCTTTTTTTGTATCTTTAATTTGGCCATGACTCAATATGAATTAATGCCTTTAAATCAGTTTAAAAAAGATAATCCATATTATTTCATTCACTATTGTCAGTAGATATTTCAACCTAATGTGAAAATGATACATAATGAGCCGTCTCTCTTTCGTAAATATAGCTATGACTGCAACCTTTGGAGTTATCTCCCCTTCTAGTTATTGTTCCCACTTTTCCCCACAGGACCAGCAGGAAACATGCATTCATGAATCTAGCATTGTTCCATTCTTGCCGAGTAACGACTGCAATTTATTGGCAATATTCCTTGTTCTAAATCCTTGTGCACTGGCCGATGTCTTGGTCTGAAGACGGCCAAGTTGTCTTGACCGACGTGTGATTGCGAAGAAGATAGCAGTAATCCAAGCATGCCCCACAGGCCTTGCGTTTCCATGTTGTGGAAATTAAGCACGAAGAATAGCTTTGTTTTATTGCTTCATGTATGTAGAACTGTTTCTAAGTGGAGATAGAGTAGCCTGATAAAGCCAAGAAAAAAATTAATCAATATTTATTCATGTGAAAGACGAAAAAAAGTGCAATGGAAAAAAGAGACGTGTGTCTTTAATTTCAAATTGAATCAATCACATTTATCATTTCGCATTGTCCGTGATTAATAAATTAATCACTTTAATTTGGTTATCTCCCCCTGGTAGGAGGTTGGTCAGCATGTTCCCATATTACGGACCCAGTTAGACTCTTAAAAGATCATAAAGTGGGTGAATATCTTCGTGCGAATTAATCACAGCAGGATTTGGAGATAATCAATGTTTCGGGATGAGCTTGTATGGGATGTGAGGTCATTAAATGCGAGAATTGAAGTTTTAATTGAAGCATCTGGAGAGGACCAGGCACCCCCCTCTTCACGTCAGAACTCCGTGTTTACCTTTCAGATCACCAACCATCCCCGACAGTTGGATGTCCTGGCGTCACGGCCTGCAAACTGCTTTTGTTTGAAGCAATTACCGATTAAATATATTTTAACGCATTGCAACGTCATTGACACTTAACTTTTTAATTATGTCCTGGTAGTTGCTGTTTTTACTGCCCAGCGGAAATATTGGAGTTTTTTTTTTCTCTCCATTTTTTATTGTTTGCTCCTGTTATTAGACTCATTATGAGGGCTTGGTGTTTCCAGTGAATTATTGACCTTGTCAGGTCAAAATCTCTGGAGGAAATGCATTTTATACATTTACAGAATTGTTATGATAGTTTCTGTGATAAATCTCAAGATTGGTTATGCATGGTTATGCATGCATTTCCTCAGTTTTTTCGGCTCTTCATTTTGGGAAAAAGTCATTATTTTGTGTAATTCTACAAAAACATCTGCTAGTCTCTTCAGACATTTGTCTGGTAGGTAAACAAGCCCACACTAACTAATATATTGACCTGAATACCTTAAGGTATTTTTCCAGTTCGCCATACATAACAGTGATTGTCACCCGAGATACATAACACTTTTCCTTTGTAAGGTCGGAACTTACTCAGGAGTAGCAAGTATTTATGTAATGAGTTTTCTACCTCGGCTCCCGTCTTTGTTGAAGAATTTCATGGGTAATGACCGGACATTTTGTGTAATACTTGTTTCCTTTGCGAATATCTCTGTCTGCATGCCCGATACCACCGCCAAGCCTCTCACTTGTGCCCTGGTCGGGCTCCAATGTGGCTGGAAACATGGCACATTGCCTGTTACAACACACTGTGTCTTGGTGAAAACATCCACGTCTGAAAGGAGAGGCAATCTTGGTTTCTGTTTGGAATATAAACAAAGTCAGCTGGTTTGCTTGTTACTTTTGTGACACTGAATAATTGACTGACCCATTAAAAGTACATTAAATGCTTCGTTGAGGACTCAGATTTAACTTTTTTTCCCCTTCCGAGACCGTAGTTGTATTTAGTGACAAAGGCTGTAAATCGGCATGACTGGTATTTTTACAGTTTGGGTGATCATGTAGTTATTGGATGACAGCATGAGTAATGTCACACCTCATTCAAGATTCTCACAGGAATTTATTTTCATTTTTATCTAGTCCCATCCCAAGGGAAACTTACACTTACCCCCCATGCGAAGTTTCTCAGCCATGATTACATACAAGCCACGAGTTTGGTTACGAGAGTCTGGTTTCGGTTCATGGAAACAAACTGTAATACATTCAGGCATAATGATACAATAAAAATTCAGTTCTATTCTTAGGTTATTTTACAATGGGCAACTGGACAATTAGGAGCCTGATACTTTTTGGTAGATAATGTTGGACAGTTCCTTTGACCTCTGAATTGTAAATGGTCATGTATGATTATAATAATAATAATAATAATAATAATAATAATAATAATAGTAATAATTATAATAGTACATTTATAATGCTCTGGACTCAACAGACAAGGACAGATTATCATAGTTCTGTAGTTTGACGATAATTAATAGCCATCTTGATAAAGATAAATTACAATATATATATTTAGTAACATATACCTTTGTCCTTATTCAACTATAACCAAAGATATCACTGCAGTGCAATGAAATACAATGGAATTGCTGTGAGGCGCAGTCCAGCTTTTATTAGTAAGAAATGCTCAATGTGGTCCCGTCCTTTCTGCTATCAAGCCCTGATTATGGATGTGATGCATATTGCTCCTGCCTATAGCCAGGTGGTCATTGAGCCACTAGCCAGCATGGTATCCTGAGCTAGATTAATCTGCTGGGTCCAAAAGAGAAACATTTACATGTAATATGCATGAGACCCTTTTCATTGTGTAGCATGTCCCTGGGAGAATATCCTGAGAGCAGCAATGTTTGGTTTTGAAAAGTTTTACGTGAGGAAGATACTCCCATTGGATTAAACAATGATCTATGATTCTGGCCCAAGTGATTTTTCATATTCTCGTTACACCTACTCATAAGCCACGTGTAGTTAATTATTTAGTTTGTCTGTCAGTAGAGATGTCTGTTAAAAACACTAATTTGAAAGAAAAATGCATTAGTCTTTTGAAGCCGTATAAAATATTCAGTGAAATTTTGCATGTTGTAATATGATATCGGTGTGGATAATTCATTACAGTTTTAACAAGGGAACACTACTGAGATATAGTAAGCTGTGATAGAATAGCAAGGCAGTATGTTTTTGCATTTGTGTTCTGGTTTTGAATGTTTGCAGATGAGTAATAGTCAAGTAGATGGCAACAGGTCAAATTGACAGTAGAGGGTTTCAAGTATGTTTCTAACTTCGTTTCCATTTTACCCCTTTTGGCTTCACTGGTCACTGAGTTATGGCAGGCATTTATAAGCAGACCATTTCCCATTCAGAATACAGCCAATCGTAGGTACCGTAACTTGTTATGATTACCCCTGCACCGACCACCCCAATAGTCCTTAATACAATGATCCATACCCCCTGTGGTCAAAGGGTCAACAGCCTAATTGCAGTCCTAGTCGAATTAAGGCAATAGCATACGATTGGAAATCACTTCCAACTTGTCTCTGCCGACTGTCTAAGTCCATTATTGGTATTCTGATCAGATGCACTAACTGTGGGATGCAGCGGTCAGTCTTAACATGGAACTCCAAGATAAGAATCGGGGAAATAATTATTTGATGGGAATTCGCGATGCCTGGATGCTGCCAGAGAAAGCATTATTTTGGGGTTGGGAGAAATCTGTCTTTGTGTCATTGGTGCCCGAATTCCGAACAGATTCCGTAATAGATGTCGCGGTGTCATAACATTTTCCTTGAAGGATCAGTAATAGAGCGGAATACATTTGTCTGTAGGACGGAATATTTATGTATTTATATGGTAAATGTCCATATTAGCGCCAACGGATACCATGAAGCCTGAGCATTCCCTAAGGCAAATGTGCCCATATGGAGCCAAACATATCCATAATGACGTGGCATTGATTGGATACATGATAATAGTGGGAGCTTGTTGTATAAAGGTTACCTCAATAAGGCTCAGCGATGTTTTAATGATACATTAATGAAATCAGGTCGGTCTCATTGGCGTACAGTGTGATGAATAATGGTTATTGCAATAACAGAAGTAATGAAAAGACTGAACGTGCGTCATTGTAATGTAAGCATGCATACAGGAATTAGCTTTAGAGTTAACAAATTGATTAAAGCTATGAGAACGGTTAAGCAAATATTGATAGAGATTTGTCTTATAATCAAATCTATAGTGAATATTGATGTATTTTTGGATATCAAATCTGGTGCATACATAGTTGGTCTTGACATAATACTTCGCTGTTGCATGCAAAATCCCAAAAGGACTCATTTCACTGCCACCCACCCTTTAATGGTGCTTACATTTTGAAAAGCAATTGGAAACATTCATGAGGTATAACAAGAAAAAAAACATGCATTTTAACACTAAGCACAAGGATGAATGGATGTATAGAAACATCTGTTTCTGATTTTGATGTTTTTGTTTTTTATTTTCATACTATCAGTACATGGACATGATGAACAGCTGCATCAACAGAACTGTGCATGAACACTTGCATTAGTTACCATATCAATGAAAGCCTCCACCAGCCATTTAACACTATGTCTCTAGCAGGGAGAGGGTTAAGTATGTTAAATTTGTAGTTGATAAGGCACATCAGCAGCAAACCATATATTATAGCCAGTAGAGAACTGACGACATTGAAACATTCCTGTTCAATAACATTAGATGTCAATATGTAACAAGAACCAGTCATCATGTTACATCAGTAGTGAGAATTTAAAGAATTCACCTATGCCATTTATCCAAATGTTGGAAGCTCCCCAGTTTCACAAGTGCCCAGTTTGCTGTTTTCCCAAACCCCACTCAAGCCTGAATGAAGGCTTTCATCAACTTGTTGTGACCTATCAGCTCGACAAGAACAAAAACACCACGCCAGCAACACTGCTACAAGGACCAGCAGCACCACCATTACCATTCCGCTATTCCAACGTAAAAATCAATTCTGCTTATTCTGAGTTACTTGCATCAATATGACAGATCAGCAGAGTCGGCTTTGCAATCAGATCATTCACAGATCATAAAGACAGGACATTCGATTTGAAGTGGGTCCTCAAGCAAGGCCTAACTTACTTGCCTTGAAACTAGTAGAAGGAGGGATTACAGAAGTATTGGTTTTGAAGGTGTTCGTTCATACACCGAGGGATTGGACAGTAAGCAGCCCGGAACATTGATTTCTCTGCATATATATCATACATACATGCACCGAGTTCTCTGCTTCAGTAATTTTGACCACTGCCATCAATAGGAAACCATGTTCCTTGAAATTGTATCGCAGAGTCTGTGTGTGTGTATCGACCGTGAAAGTGTTGGGTTAGGTAGGAAGCGGGATGTAATTATCGGACATAAGTCAAAATAAGCATGGAACGCGATTGATTGCTTCTCTGTGTCACATTCGTTCCAATGGGTCTCGGTTCCAGTGCTTGTCGCTGTTCTGCTTCCTGGACTGCCAACAAAAGTCGCCCAGTTGGCCACCGACCATGCAAATGTTATTGTAGGTAGAAAATGAACTGGTGGTAAGAAGACATGACTCGGAGCATGGACACATTGATCAGGTTTTTTTCTCCACGCGCAGATCATGCAGATTGGCTTTGGCAGTGTCCGGTTCCTAAGCCTTCTCCGTCTGCCTGCAACGGGCTCGGTGAAAGGTGTAGTGTGACAATATTGACCAGGAGTTTGACTGCAGTCAGACCTATTGGACAATCCCACAAGGCTAAGTTGGTTGTGGAGAGGGCGGGAAGGAGAGAGTGGCAATTGATTGATTTTTCCGCAGTGCATATGCAGAAAATTGCTTTTGCTATTCGCCTTGCTGCAGAACCATACATTTAACACAATGTATGATCATGTTAGAAACATCTATCAATTTTGAAGGTATCGGTCTCACCGGGGCACGGACAGTAATTGGCTGTCTTGGAGAAGCGGTATGCACACACCACGGCCTTGGCCCATGTAGCTATAGTAAAAACATGCATTGAGGCTAGGAATTATTCCAGTTCAGGTGCACGTACAGGTCGAGCCATGATTGGTAGCAATCGAGGCATTCGCTACCTGACTTATGATGTGTGTTGGCCTTGGGAAGTGCGGTCGTCACGTATGTGACCTGTAGGACACTGACTCTAGGGACCAAAGTCATCAGAGTTTATGACTGAAGGACTGGCTTTAGAGTCCAAAATCATTACTACTGTAACTGTAGGACATAGATGCTTTAAGACCCACAGTGATCAGGTATATAACTGAATGGCTGGCTTTAGAATCCAGAATCATTACTACTGTAACTGTAGGACATAGATGCTTTAAGACCCACAGTGATCAGGTATATAACTGAATGACTGGCTTTAGAATCCAGAAGCATTAGTAATATAGCTGATACATAGATGCTTTAGGGCCTATAGTCATCGGTTATATAACTGAAGGACACAGTGACTTTATGGTGCATATACTATATAGTCATCAGTTATTTGAACTCAGAATCATTAGTAATATAGCTGAAGGACATAGATGCTTCAGGTGGCCTTAGTCATCGGTTATTTTATGTAAAGGGCACAGTGACTTTAGAACTCTGTCATCAGGTATATAACTATATGACCCACTGATTTTAGGACCAATATGACATATAGATCCTTTAAGGCCCTCAGTCAGTAGTTATATTATTGAAGGACTTTAGGACTTATAAGTACAATATTATGTTACACGAGGTCATCGTGATCTTTGGACTTTTGGTCATCATGGTCATCAGATACATCACAAATGACAACCATCTATCTGATGAACATACGATAATGCCTAGGATCCAGAATCAAATCCCAATCATTGGGATATATTGCAGAGAGGACGTAGCAGACCCTATTGTAGTGCTAAGAAATTAGGGATGGGATTTCTGTTCTGAGATAGACAGTCCGGTCTGATCCTGGTAATACGAGCAGGATATAGTGGACTGTCTACTTTGTGGGGAGAAGACTGTAGCACGGGAAGCACAGTGGCGGACCCAGACTGCGGACAGTTTGTCTGGATACACCAGTCTCCACCACAGTCTCTAATATCATTGATCTCCTGTGAGTGTCGGCCGCCGAAACATGCAATGTCTAACTACGGAAGTGCTTCTAACTCTCTAGCAGTGTCTAACCATGACAGCGCTTCTAACCTTACAGCACCGCTTCTAACTCTCTAGCAGTGTCTAACCACGGCAGTGCTGCTTCTATCACTCTCCAGCAGTGTCGTGACAAATATATGTATATCAAAAGAGCCTGTCCGATGAGAAAATAATTCAATGAGAACTATGCATCCGCTGAATAACAATGCTGAAGCTACACGTATTTGACGGGTGCCAGTGTGAGTGCATCAGCTCTGGTGTTACTTGGTAGTCAAATTGATATTTATAGCTTCGTCAAGGATATGCAGGAATACACTGGTGGGATTGGTTTTTCTTTAAATTCATCTTTGTTTAGTTCTTCAAGTTTGAGGTAAAATGGATTTTCCCACATGTTTATCATGTTGAGTATCCATGCATCAATTGAGACCTATATAAACATGATGTGAAACATCTTAAAACATTAATCACTTCATTATTAATAAAAAGATTTTGTTAGTTATTACTATTTATTATTAATCATTATTCTCCATTTTTACATTGGTATATAGTTGGGATGGGCGTTTTTCTTTGTTACCTGCCAATTATCCCTGGTTCAATTAACTCGGGTACCTTGACACCCAGTTGTGGATACTCTTACTCAACGTGTCTTCGGCCAAGGTAAAATGAATTATATAAAATTATGTTCATGCCCATGGCCATCTCACCACCCACCGAAGGTTAGAAATAATGTCTTCTGTCCAAACCAAACACCCGCACTTAACGCCCATCCTTTTATCCGATGCTATCTCACTCGCGTTCATTGTCCGTTTCACCCCAGCAGTCGGCATCTTTTCAATATATGTTTTCAATCGGGCTTTGTCCTGTTTATTGGGGCCTAATATTGCTAATCACAATCCATCGAGCCATGTCCCAGTAACAAGAGTGGGCAGGGATCACCGCTCATTGTTTGCAACTCGATCTTAGAATCAGATATTGGCAAGAACAATACGAAGGACACGAAGAAGCCCTCTGCTAGCACAACAGATGGGCCTCTTGAGTCTGTTCTCACAACGTGAATGGACATCATTAATTGAGACGCATCCCGCACCGAATACTTTTCGATTGCAAGACCAGCGAAAGTCACACCGACCAATCGAAAGGTTTTAATGATCGGCCGATTTCGTCTTAACTCGCGCCCATATTTCACACACAGATGTTTTGTTTCGATTTCGGGGGAAGGGGGATTTTAAGATTTAAAGAAATATCTCCATTCAGAATGTCTGGCCCTTCATTATGGAGATAACTGGCATTCAAAATTACACCATATTGCATGGCCATCAGTCCCATGATTCATCAGGACAAGGATTTCAGGGCGCATCATTTGCATTTATTGGACACCTTTGTTTCGATTCCGAGCTCTTTTCTCCATGGAAAAGACCCCAAAAATGAGCAAATGTGATTGATTCGTCTGTTAGAGTGCGTTTGTAATGACCAGTTTGTGGAGATGATTGCCTAATGACAGAGAATGGTGGCACAATGTATGACAGGGCGCTGTCATCTGGACGCCGTCTCTGAACTACCTCCTCCACGACATCGCCTCCTTCGGGACGCCTCGGTAAAACACAAACGTGCGGGACCTACGTAATTTGTCCACTTGTTCGGCCAATGACGCTCGTTAGCGCGGTTCGGAACATGGACACTTAATTTTCATGTAATTTTGCAGTATTAAGGTGTACAGAAATATTGGCAACGTGCATTTGGGAATATTTGTAATTGTTAGTGGCATTCGGAACGTGAACACTTGATTTTCATGTAATTTTCTATTGGAAATGTTGCTAACATGCATTGGAAATCATTACAGCATTCAGAGCATTTGAAACCGGGACTTAATTTCCATGTAATTTTACATTATTGGCATGTGCAGAAATACTGGCTCTCTTTGTAATCATCATATGACGAAAATGTGCTTATTTTCAATTTCTGTTTCCATGCATTGGAAGATGTAAGAGTAACCATATTCTGAAAAACCTGATACTATCTGTTGCCTCATCATAATTAATAATATGTTTTCTTAATAATATACGTGTACATGCGTTGGATAGTTCATGCTAGCTCTAAATAACAGCTAAATTGCATCTCATGTCTTTAGGGAAATCGATGGAATAAATAGGCAACATCGTTGTTTCAGTAAATGACAATGCTGTTGATGAGTATGTGTTAACCTTCTTTATGCCAGTGGCAACCAAAGAGGCATTTTTTGTTTGCAGTCATCCAGTAAGGAGCTTAGTAGCACAGTTAAAGCAGTCGGTGCTAAAAGGCTTATTATTCCAAAGCTGTCGCACACTTCAGCAGTGTTCATCTACAACCAACACGATGTGCATAATTGGAAGGTTTTACGCAATGGATTACAAACACATCATGCACTATATTCCACATCCAGATTCTCTGCTACAGCACACTCGGTTCTAAGCCAGCATTCAACCAGCAGAGAGAGAGCAGTTCTCACCTTCAACCTTAATCACAGCCACTTCCTTTCGGTAGCAGATATTTCAATTGAATTAAAGACAAGAGGAAGCCATACTTTATTTTACCAAGTGCAAAGGCGAGGCAATATAGGCCAGATCTTGCCTGGCGAAATCCATAGATTTGGAAGAAATCAAATTACTTTGTTGTCTGTTCTAGTCTTGTCGTGATGGGCGGCCGTGATTTAATGAAAATGTTGTAGCATGATACGCATAATATGACCAGATAAGAAATATTTATGTGGAAATTTACAATCGTCGGCTCGGACACGTTAGGATGTACGGAAGTTATTAGATTAAATTTGTCACAGGATCTATTGAAATATGGCTCAGATTAATAACAAGACTTTCATGTTATATTTACAGGGTGGAAGAAATCGTAATTGAATTTGATATGTTCTTTATAGGAAGGCATCTGCCATGCCGTTGACTAAATGGTGTAAGATTCAGTTATAGGCTTGATTCGAATTGCACTAGAGGAGAATCTAAGCAATGAGAGAAGTGCCTGGATGTCAAGATATGCATACAATAGATTGTATACCAATAAAGATGTATTGGTAACATTTGGTCCATTGGGGGAAATTACGTCGCTGACAATCAAATTATTTTGACAAGTGGTCAACTTCGATAAAAACTCAGTTCTGATTTACTGAGACTAATTGTGAGGTAATATGCACATACCGTAGCATTAGAAGAATGCTGTAGTTCTTCTCTTTTTTTTTAAAGACATTAAATCTTTTTCAATTTCAATATCAGAATTTTATTGGGTGATAAAATATATTGGGTACATGTATTCTAAAAAAGAGAAATTTCATAATTTCAACAAAATCAGTTTCTTTGGATCAGTTTTTATTATCCTGACAGGAACGAATCCTTCAATTTAATTAAAGTTTCAGAGAGGGATATTGGATAACTTAATTTCAAGTTAAAATTGGAAGAAAATAGGACCATCTTTCCAACGTTTTTGACAGTCACAGTGTCATAAACAAATATGAAGAATGATCAACAACATAACCTCTGTGGGCTTGTTTCCACATGATCCAAGTGAATTGTGAAACTCAATACGAACTTCGTGAACATTGACAGATTTAGGAAACTCAGATAATTTAAGTGTTTGTGGATGAAGGGTAGGGTATTTAGTACACAAATGGCCTGAAATTAGCCCAATTCATGCTCCCATACTTCATGGATCATGTTCACAAGAAGGTGATAATAAGCTAGATAGTTTCCACAATGATTAGCCACATCAGTCTTAAGTTTTGAAATGAACCTCTCTCTCTCTCTCTCTCTCTCTCCTCTCTCTCTCTCTCTCTCTCTCTCTCTCACAAACATCAACTCTCTCCTCTCTATCCATAGCAGCATTAAACTCCATAATCACTCACTCACTCACTCTC
>JAUTBQ010144624.1:0-14942 GCA_032361185.1 Lepetodrilus ovalis | reverse complement strand
CTCGACAGTAAGGATTGTCCGCCTGTCCGGGACAGGTACGATTCACAGGCGGACAGGTGAATTATCCCAGATTAACAGCCTTTTACCTACAGTTACATGTCCGATAGGGCACAGGGACAGGTGCCTCAAAAAGTTAATGTTGAGCCCTGACCGACCATGTCGCAATGAAATGCTTTCCCAATGCTGAAGCTGTATTGTGCCTCAGTCACTTTTATTTGGAAATGTTTCCAGAAATGGAGAACAATAATGAAAAAACCCAACATCTTTGACAAGCAGGGTCCCATATACCGGTAGCTGAGTGGTGTTGTATCCAGTGTTGCACACAACATGGGAAATGTGACAGCAGTCGGAAAGCTACCGTAGATGCTACTGTTATTAATATAAAATGTGTTGCATGTACATTGTTATCGAGATGAGTAGCATGTGGTTAACATTTTCTATGGTGGCTATTTTCTTCTAGATATCACGACTTGTGGAGACTTACTGTATTTGTTCTTGTACCTTTTAACCACAATTAACTGATGAGTTGTCTGGATGAGATTTTCCTACTTTGCTAGTACCATAAAAGATGGTTTATTCTGATGTTGGGTAGACATTATTACAATGCCAGATTACACAATGGATGTATACTGAATAGAGTACTTTTCAAAATGATGCTACAATTCTAAAAGTAGCTGAATGGGGTCGGAAGTAGTTTTCTCATGCACATAATCCATATCTCTGCCTGCCTTGCTTTTGTATTTAATACATACTGCACTGTCCAAGCCAGTAGAAAACAATACTATGTATGCTGGCTAAGTTGAGTGCGAGTGATTATGGAGTAACACAGGTAAAATAGCGCTACTGTATGTAATCCTGAAAGCTAGCATGACCCCATCCTCAAAAACACCAGCCCCGAGATTGCGAAACTCTCTTGAGTACGATTTCATGCTCAACTCAAGTTTTGTTCATAAAACTTCATACGACGTCATAGCCCGAGACTCAACAACGTACTCCGGCTATGACGTCACAACGTTTTATGAACAAAATTCCGAGTTGGGTATGAAATCGTACTCAGAAAGTTTCGTAATCTCGGGGTAAGTGTATCGTTTCATGAATACACGAATCTCCGTCAAATACCCTGGGATTACTGTCTATCTAGATCTCCATTTTCTTGAAAGGTCATATGGAATACATTACATTACAACCAATCTAAAGAGAGTCCCACTTGACCTTCGAGTGTTGTGTGGTGGTTAAGTTTGCCCTAAAAATATCGAACTGTGGTGAGCAGTGGAGCTCTCCGATTGGTTGTGATGTATTCCACATAGTTCTAGATAAGCAGTGATCCCAGGGTATTTGACAGAGGTTAGGGTAGTCATAATGGCCTGCGTTTTCGAGGATGGCATGACCTGGAGAAGTCTGTTGTATATGGTAGTATTTGATTCATCACTTGACCAACCTAGGGCAACATAGGAAACATCAGTCATTTCTCGAAGCTCGCATATCTACTATAAGGTTTTTGCTAGAGTAAACCCTCCTGTCAGACAAGTGGCACACTTCAAATATGTGTAGGGCATAAATTGTACCTTCATTGCTGAATTAAAGTTGTTGTCCAATTCAATGTACATTTACAATATTAATATTTTGTTGACACGTTTCATGCTATGCATCGAGCACATAAAATATCTACATATATCTGATGGTGAAATTGGGGACATGAGAACTATGGTATGGTAGAACAAATAACACTTCTTTATGGAGATAGTAACAACACTATAAACCATGGTTAATTAAAGTAATGGATTATATGTTTGCACCTACCCGTATTCAAGGGACTTTGAAAAAATTGACAATGTACACCATTGTAGATGGTATGTAGACAACTTGGATCGAACAAATATACGTTATACATTATTTTTTTCTTAACTTGCAACATATTTGAAAATAAAATGCGACATTTTTTAAGAACATTAGTATGGATTGAGCGACAGTGAAAATTGATAAATTATCCTTTATCTGCAGAATCAGTAGGTGCATAATTCTTTAAAAAATATTTTTTTAAAACATGTAGACTGAGAAAGCAGTTCATAAGAAGGAGTTAATTTAATTATTATTTAAAATGTTCACACACTGATATACTCTGTGGTTACCAATGCCATTTGATTCAAGCATTCACTGCACCCTGACCATGACCCAACACTGGCACCAGTAGTGTGATGAATCAAACAAACCTGTGGTATGTAACTTTGTCGGATGTTCACCTTCCTGTGGCACAAGAAGATGGATATTGGCTGCTATCTTTGTCGTGAATGTCAGCATGGTCGAACATTACAAACAAATTTCAATTTATTCAAGACCAGTGTTTATTTTCATCGATATTAGACCAAAACATTTTCACATAGTTAAATCAAAGTTTACAATAATTCCCGAGTTTGTTAAAGCGTATATGCCGACTACTGAAACAGAAGACATCAATGTGAGTAAGTCAACAGAAAGGCTTGTCAGACTATGCGAGATATCAGCAGTTTCACAGATTGAAAGGTCACAAAGATCAGTTGTTGAGGTCACAACATATTACACAATATAAGAAATAAAAACACGCACACATACACACGCATTACAACAAGCAGAATTGATCATATATTAAATTTCATTACATAGCCAGTTGTTGGGGGAAAAACTGCAAGAGAAATGTTCTCATTTCCATACCACATTCTCTTTCAACATGTCAGTTTGTTTACATTCTTTACGTACTGTGCAACATATGACAAGAATCCAAGTTCCTGTGTTCCTACTACCTTAGGCTGGCTTCTTTCAGGACTATAGCTAAAAAGGAATAGCCTAAAATCTGTTGGCTATGTTTGACATATAGAGGCTTCATACAGACAATTGCTAAAATTTCATAAAATGACTGGAATAAAATTTCTCAACATGTGTAAAGTATTCTTCATTAATCGCAAAGTGGTCCCTCATGAATTCTTCATGAAGATAATATCAAAATGATACCAACTTCATTCCAAAGTCGTTGAAATTCTTGCCATTAGGTAATAAAACTTGTCTGACAAGCGAGTATAAATATTGCTAAAGTTCTAGCAACTTATAATTAATTGTGTATTCTTTACAAAAATTTGAATAAAATAATAATACAATATTAATACTGTACATGTATTTAGCAACTTGACCCTGCATAAGAGTTGCTAGACTTGAGTTTGCAGGACATAGTACAACTTACAGCAACCACAACTAGGCGCACATTCAACACTATCTGAACACTTCCAAGCAGTAACGTACACGTCTCCGTTGATTCTCCGATCAATGAATACAACTGAACGAAAGATGGAAAAAAACGTTACCCTCACGACTTGGATCAGTGGAATAACTTGAATCGTGCTCGTCCTAGTTACTTAACAGCTAACGTTGCCATAGCAACATAGACCCGACAGTTTTTAAGTCGTGCCTCGATACTATTGCACTTGTCAGTGAGAAACGCTATGATTTTATAGTTCCCAGAGAGTAGATGATGGAAGCTGGACATGGGACACGAATACAACTGTTGTCCCTGCTTTAAGTTACCTCGTATTTCCTCCAAACATTTGCCCTGACTTGAGAAGAGAGAACACGGTAGTAGATACGTCTTGTCAGACATCTTTGCAGTTTCCTTGCACTGAACCTCTTCAACCTGTGACAATCATTTCTCTTCTGCCGACCAGTCACATGGAAGGCAGGAATGCTATCTGCTGCTTTCGAGTCTGGCCATTTTTTTCTTTTCTGACTATACTGGGGGAACCCCAATAATGTTTGGCAATCACACCTTCTATCAGAATTAATAATAGTAATAATAATAATAATAATAATAGTAAAGAAAATGAAAATAAGAGAAGAAAGAGAATCTGTTTTCGTGTCGACTGAAAACCCCTGTACCTAGAAAAGACTCCAGCCTAACAGGGGAAGTTGCAAACCAAACCCTCTGTAATCAGTGTAGATCAGATAGTTTCATAAACCATACCATTGCAAAAATCATGTGGATGTAAACTGAAGCAATAAGACTAAGTCATTGATAAAGAAGGTTACACACTTCCCCAGAAGCCATAAAGGTTTTCATTGGTCGACGATGACAAAAAACCCCAGATTACGCTCGATTCGTTTTTTTTTAAGTAGCCACCCAGAGGTGATAATACACACACATAAAAAATCGTGGCTGGTTGTTACCAAGCAGTGTCGTACGTTCCGTGATTAGAAAGTGTCGGTATTTCGATAATAGCAGTGTCCGCTTCTAGCCTTGCTGTCTCCACATTGCCCCGCCTCAACCTCCCAGCGCAGTCGTCCTCCTCCACTATCTTCCTCCACGACCGACGATCGCCGTCTTGCTCTGTTCGGCGACGTCGACACTCGGGACTGCGCGACTGGCTGCTGCTGCTGCCTCCTCCTCACTCTGCTCGCGTTGGTTGGCTGGCTCTCTCTCTCTCTCTCTCTCCTCTCCCCCTCTCTCCGCGCTCAGGCGAGTGGCGGTTGCGGAATGCTGCTGCGGACACGGACTACAGACACTGCAGATGGTACCTGATCGACTCCTGCCTGCATCTGCTCGTTGGTCACATAGGAATACCCACCATGCTGGTGTGGGGCGACTGCAGGCCTGCTAGTTGAACGGGCCCTGGGACAACTGGGAAGCGTAGAACATCCGGTCTCCCTGGTACGTTGAATCCTGGGACAACATACCGTCAGCCTGCGACTTGAAGTCTTCTGCCAGGAAGCTGTCCTGCAAGACGGTCACAAATATTTGCATGTACATAAAAGGTTTAAAAGATTGTGGAGAGCTGTAGATCTAGCACTTGGGAAATAGCTATTACAAAACAAATTACGTCAATCTAAATCTGCAATCCTCCAAACGTTAGCATATATTTTTAATTAAAATTTTAAAAAATTATTTTATTAATTATGCTTTGTAACTGTGAATAACAATCTAGGATAGATGTAGAACTTCCTTATTATTAACTTTTACATCACGCTGCTACAAGCCCTCCCGACCCCGAGACAGACAACTGCTGTAGAGCAGCGCGGTGTGGTACGTACCTGCGACAGCTCTGCCTGGGACAGCCCGGACAAGCCTGGCTGACTCATCTGGAAGGGCTGGCTCATGGACAGATGGCCCTGCGTGAGGGGCCCCTGCGAGAAGGGCTGCGAGGTGTCCTGACTGGCCTGGCTCTGGGAGCCGGACAGGTTGTACTGAGACATGTTCTGCTGCATGTTGCTGTACCGCGGCGGCTTCTGGCGGCGGCCTGGGCCCTGCGTCTGACCCATACGACGAGGCATCTGCATGTTCTTGCCCCCAGCTGCAAAGCAAAATGTTCCTCGTTAATATAAACATAGATATCACCTCAAATTCATCAAAACCGAGCTTTTCCTCGACATGACAACCTAGAATTACAGAGCTCCATAGCAGAACCAATCGAGGCTTGTTTTACTGTTTGAATTGATGTCTAGGATCGCCGCGTTTTGTTTTATGTCACAACAGGAATCGATACGCGATGACAAAGGGTAAGTACAGTGCCCCCTCGATATAACACGGTCCGATGCACCGCGGATTCGTATACAACGCGGGGTCAGACGTGGATCCCATCCCCTCCCCCACCTCCCCGTTATTTCCCTGTAATAATGTATAAGGCGGGTACGGTAAAGCTGGGGAGTATATCATGGACCCCAACTTCAGGGTTATATCGAGGGGACACTGTAGCTGTGAAGGACTACAGTCCCGCAGATGTATGCAGCACCCACTTTGAGGGATGGGCTGTGCCGGCTGGAAGTGCTGGGGCATCTGGGGCAGGAACATGTTGACAGGCACCGGCAGGTTGAGGGCGGCGCCAGTGTACGCACGCTCCGGTCCGATGAAACTCAGCTGGTCGTGGGTGCGCACCACCGGTTCACGGTATCCTACAGCTGTAACAGAGCAAGGACAAAATGCAAAACCAGGCACAGCTTAGTAGTACAAAATGTAATTGACGTTAATGCAAGTTACAGTACTGAAGAACAAAATGTAATTGATAAAAAAATAAAAAAAAATACAAAAAATAAAGAATTAAAAGAAAATGCCTAAAATAAATGTCTAGCAAATATAGAACGAGAAGATAAAACGTGCAGGAAAAGTCAGTGCTGTCTCTAAAAAAAAATCACTTGCATACTGTACGCTTCACAGCTAGAACTTCACAGCTAGAGAGTAAAAACTTTGTAAACATCTCTACTTACATCGGTCATAGATGCTTCCAGGTATCAGCACTTCTCTGGCGTCAAACATCGTGTTACTCATAAAACGTCCACCCTGAAAGTAAACACAATATATGCTACATTCCAGAAGGCGTCAAGTATGTGAAGCTGATGGCACTTAGAACCTACATGGCCGAACATAGCCATGACATATATCAATCTGAACATGCACGGTACTGCACAGCTACTGACCGGGTTTGCGGTGTTGACCAGCTTGCGTGGCTTGCTAAATTGGATGAGGCTTTCCTTCAGGTTGTTGAGCGGCCCCTCCACCAGACACTTCTGCTCCTTGTAGTACGTCAACAGGTGGTTCCACAGAGTTTGCTGGAACATGCAACATAAGTACAGGATAGACTTGTGTACAATGTGCGGTAAAATTGGTTATAAACTTGCATATGATACACATTCTGGTTCGATGTAATGTTAAGTCAGCAGAGACACAATCTCTAAAAGATGAGTCTTGTAACAGAAGCAATCAATAATTGTGTAGATATAGCACAGATCTTATGGTCCAAAGCAAAAACCTAACATATTACGTTGTTTGATGCACGGGCCATTACCTTTGACAGGACCTTGGGGTTGCCGACGATGATGATGCCGTACTTGGCTCGCGTCAGGGCAACATTGAGACGTCTTGGGTCGTTCAGGAAACCAATACCCTGGTGTTCGTTGGAACGGACACAAGACAACACAATGAAGTCCTTCTCCCTGCCCTGGAAGGCATCCACACTGGCCACCTCTATGTCCTGAAACACACAGTCTTCACTTAGACACGTATAGCAGCATGCACAGAACTGGCAAATCATTCACAAGATACTTGCTACAGATAGTTGTAGGAAGCTATTGTAAGAGTAACATTGATAGATTGATTGAATTATTGCTTTACATCGCAGCGGGAATATCCCACCCATAGGCGATGACATATTTTAAGTTTGGAAATGAATTAATTTGGTGTGGAGATGAGCGGATTAGTATCGTCATTGTGAGTGTTGACATGACTGTGGCTAGTTAAGTATAGCGCGTGGACTGACCACTTGTGCGCGGCCGTTGCTGTGGGTGGCTACGTACCTGGTACAGTTTCTTGTTGAGCGCCCCACTGTACTGCATGTACTGGACGAGGTACGCTCGCTGGCCTTCGTACGGCGTGATGATGCCCACCTGCTCCGGCTTCACCCCGGAACGCAGGAACCTCGTCGTCAGCTTCTCGACATTGGCTGCCTCCGTCCTGCAGTAGACCTCAACACATTAGCCATGCAGCAGGATGAACACTTTCATCAGGACTCGGCTTGTGCTCAGTCCTGCGGTTTAATATAGTCAAGCCAAAACCAACAAAAGGAAAATGAGTAATTGCACGAGAGGTCACCTGTTCAAATAGGACGTTCCCGAGCTGGATATCTCTTCTTGTCCGGAGGTGCAGTAGAAGAACATGGGCTTGTCGGGCTGGGGGTAGGGGAAGTCCAGGTTCTTGCGGGTCCGCTCAGCTACAATACACAGACATTACTGAAGTAACACTGGGACAGTGCATAAGCACAATCTGATCAGCTATGATATACAGACAAAATTAGGTTTCATAACACTCCCAAATCTCTTCAGCTAGACAAAATCATATACTGTATAGACATCAGGCCCGGAGATCAAAAAACCTTTTGAGTACAATTTCATGATCAAGCTAAAAGATTTTTAATGATGATTAGTAAACAAATCAATGTTGAGCATGAAATCGTACTCAAACAAGTTTGGTAATCTCAGGGCCCGGTATGGCGTGTTACAGCACGACTGCTATGTAAAGGGAGACTCGGAGAGACCACGCACCTGACGTCACTCCGTTCTGCAGCGAGCCCTCGTAGAAGATGTTGGAAGGGAAGGCGCTGAGGGCGGGGTGCATGCGGTACTGGACCTGCAGTCTGATTGGCCGGATGCCGAGCACCACCAGCCGCTCAAACAGGGACTGCGACAGTCCGGCGCGGGCCGCCTTCTTGCACATCACCACAGGCCCCAGCTGACAGTGGTCACCCACAAGGATTACCTATAGACACACACAGGCACTCATGTTAGCATTAGTCAATGCTGTAAGTAAATATAAGTCCATTTGAAATTAGTCATGGTAGCAACTAATTGTGGTTTCAGTAGAAAACAAGCCCTGTAGCGCTACAATAACTGGGTTCCCACTACAACAGAAAGCATTGACCTTACAATAGTTGTAGCCTACAAGAGTGTAGTGCAACAGGCCCCTGGACAATTAATCGACTCATGGACAAATAAATCAGCAAATTTCAAGTATGAACATGCCTGCAAATGTAAATCTTGGCCTAGGAAATTGCCATTGGATATACTGTATTACTGACAGTTGACAGACAAGCAAGGTTCCACTCTCGGGATGTATGGGAAAACTGACCTGTCTACACCCCAGAATGACGGGGATCATACACTCGGGCTCCGTGGCCTGGGTACTCTCGTCGATCAGCACAGACCGGAACTGCATCTTGGCCAGTCGGGGATCACCGGCACCAACACACGTGCAGCAGATCACGTCGGCAGCCTGGCGATTGTGAGGAAATGCGTTAGGAAATTTAACCGAAGAGAAACATTCAACTAGATGAGACATGGAAATGGCAAGCTCTAGATTTGCAATAATGATGGAGAAGATGAGCAAATATTCACCTGGCTACATAGACTGTCTAGGACAGATACCAAGGAGCCAGTTTCATGGCTGGCGTCAACAGTGTAAATTGCATGGAAGCATCCACCCATTTTCAAATTGACTGCCGATAGAGTATATGTGTGCGTGTATGTCTGTGTTTTACGATACTGGATGGAAAGAGTTGACAATGAAATGCACATACCTGCAGCAGCTCCTTCTCACACTGTTTCTTCAGTGCGCGGTATCTCTTCTCATCCTGGGACGACAACTCTCCCGTCTCGTCCTTCAACTGCTGCAGCTTGGCCAACTCGGGTACACTGGAAACAGACGAGTACAGGGTAACAGTACAGGGTAACAGAACAGGGCAACACACCAAAGCATAAGTACAGGAGACATATGCACACGACTTCTTGCGAAACGGATCAGTTTTGGGACGTCTACTGCTGGTGTTTCAGCCACATGACATACAAGGACTAGGTCCAGCGAGAACGTACCTCTCCATGTTGCGGATCTGATTATGGAGAGCCAGGAAGGAAACCGGGGAGTCGATGGCTTCTCTACTCTTTGCACACAGCCGGACCACCTGGAAAACATCAGAAATAGTTGGATGACAACAACTAGCAGCAATTGATGATGACAGCTAGAAACAATTGAAAGAGTCCACAGTGTGCTGGACTTTGATGAGAGCTAGCAACAATGCAACAATTCCAGTCTGCCTGTTACTAATGACAGCTAACAGCAACGAGGCGAGTCCACGGTTGGTCAGTCTCGGACGTGGACGTACCTTGAGTCCGGTGCGGTGGATCTTCTCCGTCAGCTGGTCCACGGCGATGTTGGACGGTGCGCACACCAGGACGGGTCCGTTGTTCTGCTTCACCAGGTGGTACACGATGGTCGCAGAGGTGACGGTCTTCCCAGTCCCAGGCGGACCCTGCACACGGAACAAGTTAGTAATCAGTATGTCAGTGTGTGAGAAACCATAGTACTTGTATAGACCTACTATTGAGCGAGTGATTATGGAGTTTAACGTCGCTGTGGGAATCTTTCACACATTTGCGACAATCTACTATTGAGACTGGTAGATGACTTACCTGGACGAGACTGGTGGATGACTTACCTGGATGAGACTGGTGGGTCGCTGCAGTACGGTCTTCACGGCGTACACCTGGGAGTGGTTCAGCTCGGGGAGGCCGGGCGCGGAGAAGCGTTTGGGCAGCTGGCACTTCAAGACGACGTCCTCCACCTCGTGGCCCAGCAGCTTGTGGTAGATGTAGCCCCACACCGACGTCTCGTCCACCGCAAACGTCTTCAGTGCCGCCTGCATCCTGTAGAACGACAACATTGTGCATCGTACAGAGAGATGCTTCACGTAATGACAGAATGTATATTGATCGGCAGACACATGTAGCAGCGGGTGAGTAACTAGTCTTACAGCAACTTATTGTTTACAACTCCACGCCGACAAAACAGACCAATGTTTGTACCTGTCAAACGAGGTGGACTTCCAGACAAAATCCACCACAAAGTTGTGAGTACACTCGCCCGGGACGCCGGCGTTGCTCTTCAGCTCGATAGCGACCTCGTCACTGTAGTCTAGACACCATGTAAGGAAACTAATACAATACTTACACTACATAGAAAGTACAGGTAGATAGTTATAATAGTATTTCCATTTCTATGACTTTGATGCCGACTTTGGTGAAAGGATACTGTCAGGGATCTTGATAACGTGGCCCACTCCGGACCAAGGCTTGTGCAGCTCTCCGATGTACCGCAGTCTCAACTCGTCTCCATGCATCAGCTTCATCTCTGTAACAGCAGTAAACATGCTTGAATACACGGCCGCCTGACAATAGCAAAACTCGCTCGTAATCAGCTTGATCACATTGAACCTGAACATAAAAACTACTGCATACAGAATACAGATCATTAGACTAGTAGTCAAGACCACCCGACAGGCCTGTGCTATGGTGTATCGTACCATCGTTGGTGGACGACATATGGAAGTAGGCAATGCGCTTCTTGTTGAGGCCGACGTCCCAGCGCACGACGATGTTGTCCTGGGTCTGCGACTCCTTCAGCTTCTTGTCGTAGTCGGCCTCGTGCTTGACCAGCGGGCCGAAGATGTTCTGGTACTGGTAGGCGTCATCATACCTGTGGCGAGAACAAATCTTATACTACAAACTTTAACTTTACATTTGCTGGTAGGTCTTTACAAAGAGGAAGCATTTGCTATTTCTTTTATTTTTTTTAGGTATATTTCTTTCAGTTTCCATATGATCGAGTTGTTCAAGATAATAAATACCTCATTTAACTCAGATTGCACTTCATTTAATTTGCTACATATCTATGGCTAGTTTGTGGAACAAGCACCAATGTAGACATTCAATTCTAATGAGCTATTTTAATTCTGGATAATATTGGATGTTAGAAAGCGATGGGTATGGTTATCTATGATGTAACAATGTATATATATAACAATGTCATAGCCTATGTCTACTAACGATAACTCAGCATTGGCGACACTTGTTGGCAATAGCAGTTAGCAGTTTACACGAGTGGCTGTAAGGGGTTGCTAAGAAGCTATTGTGCACGTGCAAATTATTTTAAAATCTTCATCTAAAACTATCTACTGGACTACATTTCGTTAGTTAACTACTAACATCATCAGGAGTCTTTGTATTTTTACTATAGCATGGGGGGCCCTGATTTAATAATTAATAAACCTAACTCTATTTCCAGATAAAATCAATTATATTTTCTTTCTGTTTCTAAAATTGGGGTTTAGAAATTTAAATATTCTTTCACTCATCTGGTCAGTTTTAGGGTGGGAGGAAACCTGCAACAATGGGGAACTTCTACCAGGCCCTTGGAACAGGCTTTGAACCACAGACTATTGGCTCCGGTCCAACATTCAACAATTCTCTACCACCTACCCCAGTCTCTCATGAATCAAGGTCACGTATAGAAATGCCTGGTATGAGGTGCTACGTGTCTGGGTCCATTATACCATGTGTTGAAAGCATGTGTGGAAGTGAAAGGCATTGGGTTGGCCGAGTTCATGGAAATGTATACACTGTGATACAATTGCAAGTGCAATAAATACTTGCATACATTGCCTGCACACTTATTTCTCTTACATTGCCTGCACAAGCCCATTTCTCTTATCAGCTGGTCGTTTTCTTGCTTGGGCAGGTCTACATCAACAGACAAGACTTCTCAGAGAGCGAGTAAACAGTGTTGTGTAAACATGCGGCAGAAAGACATCGTAGGAAATTGTGAACACCAGTCATTTCTGCACCAGTGTATCTCTGTGACCTACTTGTTCTCTACAACAATGGCAAGATCACTGGGATCCGAGGACGTGCACCTCTCGAGTGTGCCACTTCCTACATCTATTCTATATAGAGAACAAATATTCCCATGTTGCTTCATGCCCATGTTGCTTCATGCCCGTCCACTTGAGACTTATCCTGCTCTTCCTCCTACAAGACACTTCTCAAGACACAGATGTTAACTCTCCAGAAGGACTAATGTTGGTGCATGCAAGCACTCGCGCTACATAAATCTACCTATTGCTACTATTATTTCAATGCAGTTGCCATGTGATCTACTGACCGGAGTAGAACCTGCTGAGGTTCCTCGTCCACACCAGGCTTCTCCAGGTCTTCTAGCTTGGCATCCGGATTTTCCTGGACAACAAACACATGAATCGTGATAACTCAGAACCTCTCATTAATCACAATTGTTATAGCAAAGCAATCAGGAAGAAATCGGAAAGAATTCAAAAGATGGAGTAAGGGAGTGAATTATTATTTGTATGTCACATCAGGAATCTACCACCCATACACGATTCATTATTGCAGGAATATTTCACCATATGCGATGACCAATAGGTGGAATACGACTGTCCGTACCTTCCAGAGCTCCTCCAACTTGTTGATCTGCTGAGCGGAGATCTGTCGTGCCCGCATCTGATCCTGCTCCGACGGCACCTTCACCAGCCACGCCAAGAACTGTCGGTCCTGGATCAGAGGCTGCCACTGACTGGGGTCCCTGCAATCACAAATATGACGGTGGAATGGGGACAACAGGACTGGCGAGTAGTCACAGACAGGACTGATGGCGACTCCCCACACCAATATGTCTGTCAGTGATGTCAGATCATCCCGCAGAAATGTTGAACAAAAGTGGGATGCTATGAACTTCATGTGACAGAAAATATTAGAAAGTATATTAGAAAAGCATAAGGATAGTTCGCAAGAAATGAAAAAACAAGAACAGCAAAACTGAACGTTACATTTCAATGATACTCATTATTGTGTAATGCACGACCACAATTCAGCTGATCGACCAACTAAATGGACCTTTGCAATCCTGCTTTGCCAAGAGGGTGATATCATAGCCATCTCCTGAGGAGGGTGACCAACCAGTTCATGTCCTGGGCCCTATTCCACTGAACGATCACAGTACTACACGCTGTACTACATTCAATACATGTATATAGTTGCAACTTTCGTAGATCTGCGACCGTTCTGTGAAACAGTGGCGCGGCAAGGAGAGCGACTGACCAGTTCATGTCCTTGAGGTTGCTGAGCGTGGCGCAGGGGTGTCGGCACAGCAGCACCACCACGGAGTCGGCCTTGGCGGGGATGAAGCCCAGCAGGAAGACGTTGCGGCAGCCGCAGTTGTAGCACTCCAGCACCGTCTCGCCCAGCGGCCCGTCCTTGTGCAACGTCACCTCCTTGGCCTTGGCTCTCACCAGGTGGTTGATGATGTGGCTGTAACACCAAATACACACACCTCCAACAGTGGGGACAAACAACTTTCTGGAGCACAAGTCCTGGCAATGGATAGTAGTAATGAAATCCTAAATTTTCACCAGTATTTAGAATACTTTTAAAGCTCTCTTGGGTTAGAGGACGAGTGTTAATTTTCACCCATAAATATTAGATCTTACCGAGTTTACAAAGCATTTTGAATACGATTTCACGCTCAAGTAAAATTTTACATGGGGCATCTATGAACAAAACTTTGATTTTGAATTGAGCATGAAATTGTACTAAAAAAAAGTTGCATAATTTTGTCGCCATGCCCACTTATACACATTATCAGTGCAGTGGATTTTGCGAGAATCAATCCCGTACAATTAGAGCATGGTGAGAGAAAATCCAGTAATGTATACTTGATTATAATGGAGCATTGTGGTAGGTATTGATCACTGTAAGCATACTGCACACACTATTGGATCGCTATCAAGCAGACTGTAAACAGCTAAGACAGTAAATCAATCCATTACCTGCCCGATGTATTGCCGCGCCCATTACAGAACCACTTCTTTGTAGTGTTGCAAAACACAACACAGGCAGGATCATGAATTCCACAGTATCTGGAAAGCAAAGACGACAACAGTTGCATAAAAACACAGCTTGGTAGTCATTGGTTGAAGTAGGTTGTACTGTTAACATATTAAGAGTTTTCATTTTATGTGTTGCATTTGTAGGCTAGAGAGATAAACATTCACTAATTAGTTAAGCTTTGGAAGAAAGAAAAAACGTAAAGAAATTGAATTTGTACATCAAACGAAATATCTCTGTGATCAGTTTCTATCAGAAGATATTCATGGAAGTTGAGATGGTTGCCACTTCTTATCCATGAATAATAGAGTTTATCTGTGGAAGTCATGCAATTGCTGCATAGAAAATGACCCAAATGCATGGCATACAAGAAAACAAAGTCGTGTGGACTTACGCGCAGGCATATTTGGGCAGGTCTTTCATGTAAAACTGTTCTTCTTCCTCTTCCTCGAAGTTGAGTTCCCCGACACCCTGTGTGATGGCGGTGATGCCGCCATTGATGCCATTCTGTACCGGACCATCGATGCCATTCACCTGTTGAACCAGAACACAATTACTTTAGAGTTGATATTTAAAACAAACAAAACAAAATAAAAATAAAAAATGGCACTAAAGTAGATTGAACCTAGATTAAAGGCATACAATCACAGATTGTTATGAGCACGTAGCACTATATTTGAGTAATAAATGTAAACTACATTCATTTG
>JAUTBQ010144513.1:0-14948 GCA_032361185.1 Lepetodrilus ovalis | reverse complement strand
CATTCAGCGCTATGGATGTTGTGGGTTTCCTCCTGCCCTAAACTGACAAGTCGTGATGTTAGTGAAAGATTCTAGAATGCGACTCTATAACATTGCAAAAAAATCTTCTTTTTTTTAATCTTCTTTTTATTATTATTATTATTATTATTATAGAGTACGGCCTGTGTGCATGTACTGTACTAAACTTGTTTAAAGACGCCTTGTATGTACGTTTTGATACTGTTGTAATCCTCGCACCCCAGATGTACTGATTACATCTAGGGCAAAGCTCGCGCAAACAGCCAACCAATGAAATAATTTTCCCGATGAAAACGGAGTAAACATCTATCCAATGAAATAGATATAATCATCGTTCCGTTTAATAGCTTCTATTATAGATTGCGCAAGTTTTGCCCTAGATGTGTGCCATGGGTAGATGATGTACTAACTTAATCAGTACCTCTGGCGTGCGAAAATGCTGCAACCAAAGCTAATATAGTATTTTTGATAACTTTTCTAACTTGTAGAATGTTTGTAATCATCCGAGGAGGATCTTCCAGTTTGGAGATTAAAATACGATATATCAAGACATTTGAGATTCCATTGATGAATGATGTGTAGTATATTCTCTAGTAAACCTATGTTAGATTGTTTATCTGTCAGTGGGGTGGACGTGTGATCAGAATAGCTACATTTCCATAAAATGTAAAAGCTGAAGAGATCTCTGCCTTTCTTTTCTTCTGAGTCTGGACTCGCCTTGTTTGAAGCTCTTTCTTGGAAGTTTTTCTCGTAGCGATCGGGGCATTATTTCTCGAAGCTCTCATATCTATTACGAAACTATAAGCACTCGTAGCGATCTCTTATACATCGTGCACCTGATAGCGTCACATGATCTCATAGTGGATAAGAGAGCTTCGATCCCCAGAGCGCCATTCAGAAAGCTCTTGCAACGCTCACGTTCTATTACATTTACAAGGTTTTCAACTATACTAAAAAAATAATTAAGGGCCAGCAGAAGCTTGCTACCAAATATTTGGGGAAAAATGAAGGACGTTGCTGTAATTCTTCTTCTAATGTGTCTGCAAGTTCTTGAAGAGTACCTAGAGCCTGTAGACGTTTGGATATTCTTCATTGTTAAAATAATATAAAGCTAAATATATATATTTCCAAAGTCTACTGGTTCTTAATGGGATTCTTTGAGTATGGAATACCGGTAAGTAGAATAAAGAGGAGAGTTTCATATTAAGGGTTACCAATACCGACTGGTCGCCTAGTATAGATATTAACTTGAACAGTAACCCTGGTAACACTAACAGGAGCTGAAATTAATTCATTGTTTGTATCATATAGGTATTGGAGATGTCGGGTGGGATCTGTAAGTCCCAACTCAATCTCCAGAACGCGACGTCTTCACAAGATTAAATACATGAATATTGTAGCAAATTATCTATAGTTCCTTTAATCAAGGACCGAATAACTATACAGGGTATAGACGTCTATTGTCATTTCTAGCGTTACATGCTAGTTTTACTCGGCAAATGGTAGTTAACATAAACGAAACGTACCTTCTTTCATAAACCAAATGGAGTGTCTGACTACACAACTATACATGAGAATGAATGACAGTATAGTAGTTTTATCCAGTAAATATCTTTGATCAAACTGAATTCTATGGCAAGTGTCTGTTTAGAAAGGTAAATAAAAAAAAAAGGCAAAGTGTAGTTCATCATCCATAAAATCCTAAAGGCATACAATCACAGATTTTAATGAGCGCGTAGCACTATATTTGAGTAATACATGCAAACTACATTCATTTATGATACTTTTCATCAATTTTGTATTTCGAAAATCCCTTTCGTCGATCCACGTTAGCACTGCACGGTACCGCTGGCTCACATCTAGGGGAAAACTCGCCCAGTCTACAGGAGCTATAAATAGAACAATGACAACATTTGTTTCATTGGATAGATTTTTACGGCGTTGTCATCGTGAAAATGATCTCATTGGTTGGCGTTTTGCGCAGGTTTTCCTTTAGATGTGAGCCAGAGGTACCTTGCAGTGTTAACGTAACAGGTACCTCTGGGGCGAGAGGATGAGTAGTGGGACACAATGGAGATACGGAACCCGCAGCTAGAAGTAGAAGAGAAATCTTACAACTGTTTTGTTTATTGGTCTTTTCTGAGAAGTTCTTCATTAATTTCCAGATATAGAGTAAAAGATGAGCGCTCTTTTCCAGTCTTCCATTTGCGGAAGATTGTAAGACGTGCACTCTTTTCCAGAGGAGTGTTCTGTCTTCAAAAGAGTCAACTCGTACGGTTCTCAGAGGTCCAGTGTAACCTACATACCGGTAGTAGATTATAAGGTCATATGAAAACGAACAGGAGACGGCCATCCATCTATGCCTACAAGTAGAGTTATATCATGAACATTGGTGCATGTGCATTTGTCCGACACACTAGAACCTGTTTCGTGAACGTTCAGTAGTACACACATGGAATATGTGCTTGCATTGCGGCGCTGTTATCCTCCATTCACACAGCGAAGTCAATTGCTGGTAGCCTATTGTATAACACGTGAACATATTCGAATAGTAAATACTCATCCTATATTCGTTTGGCTATCCAGTCTTCTCGTAAATCTGACAACAGCATGTGCAAAATTATTTCACTATTTCGTGGATTTATTGCATTGTCTTGTCCTACTGATCGGGCTTCAAATGGGACTATTTCACGATGTTCTTTTGATCACCATACCCACAACTTCCGGTTGTACAACATGCGAGATGTCAGTTAAGTACCGTCTTGTTTTAAACCGATATATTAATGGACACACGATGTGACGAATTCCATGTTTAGTCTGCTTGTGACACAATTGTATCGTAGGAATATTGTGGTAGTGTGCCGCAGAAATATATAACGTTGCAGAAGACACTGAGAACTTCATGACACGGAGCTGAAATAGAAAGTAATATGAATATACAGTCAGTGCTCCAGATAAGACAGAATAGGGACCCAATTAAAAATAATTGCAGTGAGTGAAAAAAAAACTCAAATCAAATACCGAATACCCAATTGTATTAAAATCATTAGAGTGAATTCTATGTAGTGTTAATCTTGAATATATCATCAATTTTCAATCAAAGAAGTGGAACATTATTCTGTTGTGTGCATACCAGACTATTAGTGTATTTGAATAGAGTACAGACATTTATTACAGGTGTCAGTATGTACGGTCAAGGCTAAACCACAATTATACAATATTAAAAGATGGCGCCACGATGCCTTGTGTTCTGTGAATTAATTACTGTTTAGTAAGCATGAGCGGCAATGCTTAGACTAAAAAAACCATCGCTACATAAAAATACCCAACTGAATTAGTTATTGAATACAATATGTAAATTATTTAGTGCCATTCATTATAAATATTTCCAATCCTACATGCAATGGAACATAACGTATAGGTCCTATAACGTTATTTAATGATAGTTGGTTAACATTATGTCGAGAAAGGATAGTATTTTCAGGCTTACCATGCCGCTTTCCCTCCTGGTGGATCACACTCCGTCAAGACCCGAATGAGATATTCCCCCTCGTGCGCCTGCGCAGCGTAGTAAGGAACAATGAAGTAACTCCCATGTTCCAGGTCAAATCGAGCATTTACTTCCCGGATTTCCGGTTTCCCTTCCACCTTTGCCACTAAATGGAGTTTGGTTACATGCCTTTTCTCATCACGATCTGGGTTCTTTGTCTGAAATATTGTTGCAATTGAATGCATAATTTACGCATTCTCAATCAACAATGTTATAAAAGTAGGCCTACTTCAGCTTATTAAGTACAAACTACCTTTATATCATATCTATAGTGATATAATTATTACTAAATTTATATTTATATACGAATATACGACATAGCATTGTATTATTCAGAGTCATGTGGTTAGCTATGGCAACAGATTCCCTACTAAAACTGTTGAATATAGTGCATACTAGAAACGTATGCTGTATGGACTGAGAATAATGTAATTATGTGGATGCATAGAATGTTTTTAATAAATGATAGTAAGAGAAAACGACATCATCTAATTAATTATTGTTATGTTTAAAATTTGTTTCCCCAAAATATTGATGTAAGACAAACTACTGGGTCCAATATGGACAAACATACCCTGTACAAACAGAAACCGATGGGAACCAGCAAACTATTGGCAGTGGACGGACCGTGTCGGTAGTCCTGCAGAACGGATATGAGCACGTGACGCTTGTATTGCATGTTGGGAGAAATGATGTCATCAGAGGCGTCGGCGCGATACACGTGTAGCAGGATTCGAGGACTCTTCGAATGAGCTTCGATGTTCGACGGAGGAACTCCACTCTTGTTTTCTGTGTTAGTACAGTACGACGTTACAACATATAATCAACAAAAGTAATGAAGGGCCAGGATATCCTTTCAAGAAGCTTTATATTGGCCTGTGGTATCCACTAAGAGACCATAGCGCTATCTTTGCCGATAGCTAATGCATTGCTAAGAGAGCGCTATGGTCTCATAGTCAGGGGATAAGAGAACTTTGTGAAAGGATACCCAGTAACATGTTTAGACAGATTAATGCAACATTCACTATTTTAACAATGAACAATTTAATAAAGTACTAGTATGGTCTAAACGTAGGCTCCATTCTTGAAGCATTTGTGAATGTATTGGAAGAAGAGTGACACCAGATATTTCAAGCCAAGTTCCCAAATCTGGTAGAAAGCTACCCTACCATATACATGTATCTGCTGGCCCTTAATTAATGTTGTTGAATATAATACAGACATACATTGTACTCTTGTGACTTGTGTGTATGCTAACATATTATACATAACACCGAGATAATTATACTTATTATACTTATTCCAAATACATTGTGAGGAAATTGTTCTTCTGTAAACGTTGGTAGACCATGTATACAAACTAGCGTAATCCTATATTTACGATGATGATTGTATACAATATAATTTGAATACGATTGTATGAGTTGCTCGTATGGATACTGTCAGACATACGTCGGAACATTCTGCAAATATAGTACTGGGTATGGTTTCACGAAACTCTCTTATCTACTACGACGCCATTGCGCCCTCTTATACATAATGATCGTACACTTACGAGAGCGCTATAGTATCTTAGTGGATAAGAGAACTTCATGAAACGATACCCTGATATAGTGAACTTACTTGTCCATTTGTCTTTATACTCCAAGATGTTCTTCCATCTTCCGTGGCTTCTAAAGAAGTCTGCCTTTGTGGCCAGAAAGTTTATTGGAGTGAGGGAGCTGAGCGAGCCCGAGGACAGGTTGCGTGGTAGTGGCGCGCTCTGCGGCCTGCTTGTATCTTCTACTGAAAGACTTCCCCGGATGTGGAGCGATATCTCGTTATTGGAGACTGCGCTACCCACCCGCTTATGGCGTTTCATGTCATTTTCTACACAGAAGGGCAATGGGGGTTTATGAATTCCGGGGTTAGATTTCCGTCTGACGTTGTCGTTCGGCAGCGGTGGTTTGTCACGGCATTCCGGTGGAAGACTAGCTTTCCTCTCTTTTGACGGAACCTGGATTTTACAGTTCACTGGAACTTTAGAGTCCACCCTCTCATAATCATTCTGGGAGTCTATTTTAACCGACCTTGTCTTCTCTTTAGGAGGTTTTTGTTTGTCTTTAAAATCCAGACGGGTACAATCCATGACAACAGTTCTTTGTGAATCTTCTATATCCACGTGTGTGAACTCCAAGACATGAGTCACCTGGGTGTAACTTTTATCTGGGGACATTGGACTGGCGCTGTCCGCACGCTTCACTCCATTACCGGAGCTACAGTTGGACACCAGGGGAGAGCTCTTCACCGTATGCACCTTGCAAGAACCACGCCTGCCTTCACGAAAAAGCCTGGTCGCTCTGTCGTTTCCTTGCCTGTCCAAAGAGAGGCTTTGTTGCACTTGGTTGCTGAACATAAACTTATTCCGATCGAACGCGACTTTGCCTAGAGGAGGTTCGTTGTCCAGGGTGTAGTTTCTTTGCACAGTGAGACTCTCGTAGTGGAATATGTCGGTGCTGCTGATTATGACCAAGCCGCCGAAATTACACCGGAAGTCCTCCATCGTCAGCCAGTACTCGTCCTCCTCCTTACGCGAGAGAGGTCGGAACTTGTCCTTGAAGTCGGCACTCACTCTGTTCCAAGAATTCGTGTCTCTGAAAGTACAAATTGAAAATTACTGTAATGTACACATTCCAAACACACACACACACGCGCGCGCGCACACGCACACACACATACGCACGCACACATACACACGCATATATACACACACACGCTCACGTACTCACACACACGCTCACGTACTCTCGCACACACACACACACACACACACACGCGCACACACACACACACACACACACACACACACTTAAGCAATTTCTACTACCTGTATTAAGTTTACTTTTACATAAACGATACTATTTTATAATCATTGACATCTTTCACAACTATCACCATGCAAATGAGTTGTAATGCATTAGTTGTAACGAAGAGGGTATACAAAGAGGCATTTAATTCGGATATTGTTTCACGTTTACTGCATGTGGACGTCTGTTATCATGAGTGTATGCATACTATATTCCAAATTACCTAGCATAAATTCATTTCAAACTCACTTGTCAGAATATTTCCCGTGCCATTTCGGTTCTTTGGCATATGGACATCGCAAACGGATCATCTCTATCATTCGCCCATCAGTAGTAGGAAACTGCGCGAACAAACAGATACGAAAATATAGATAAAAGGAAGAAAAATATCATAGTTATTACATTGGATGACAATTTTAATATTTCAGACATCCTCGTGCAATATTAATATAAGTTAACAATTCTGTACAGAAACTGATTTTATTTTGCAGGACCTTGTAATCCAATTGTTGCTTAAAAATACTTTTGCTTTGTAGTACATACTTTAGTAGTAGCTGTAATAAGGTGTAGATATCTCCTTCCCTCTGCTATCGAATCATCCCAGTCCGTTTCAGCCTACAACACATAAAAGCAGGATCGTAGTACGAAATGGAAGATCCTCTATTACCATTCTCCATTATATGATTAGGATAACATAGGGCATTGGAGAACCAATGATAAATCTTGTCCGAGTATTCTGTGTGTAGAATACTTTTACACGCTGCCAGTATTCCTCCCGGAGTATTCTCATAGTACTTCAATGTTGTCCATATTTTGTCCATAATGTTGTTCAATGGTCTCCTGTGAAGGATGAGTTATACACATTTGGAAGCCACCGTCGAAGATGAAAACCAAAGTCAGTAGAAATATTCTCACCTTTTGACTGTCTTCAAATTCAAAAGCAACAGGGGTTATTCGTTTGTCGTTCCTCCAGCATACCATCATTGACCTGTTGCCGTGGGATTTGAACATGATGTGGAACAGGTTGTCGGCGGGGTTTACATCCGGGGTGTAGTACTCGCAGACACATCCGGTGAGGTCTGTCAGAGCATCTAACATATTGCCGTACTCGATGGCTTGGAACGTCTTCTTGCACCTGAACGTGAAAGCAAAAAGCAGAACTCTTAAAGCAAGACAATTTTGATCAGAGAATGGATACAATACGATATTGAAATTGTATCATGCATACTCAACATGTTAATTAAGGGCCAGCCGATATGTTGTGATGATGCTTTCTACCAAATTTCATAATATCACTCCGCTTGAGACATGTGTATGCCGAGAAGCTCTGAGACTCATATCGACGGCAAACTAGTCATTGATGGTAGAGTATCTCAGCCTAAGGGATTTGGTGCCATTCTTTTTCAAATGCGTTTGCAAGTTCTTCAAGAGTACCCGGAGCATGAAGACGTTTGGACACAAATCTTCCTTGTTAAAAATACTATAAAACTAAACTTGTATGGCCAAAAAGACTATTGGTAATTCATTAATTGCATATATGCAATATGGAAATATTCAATTTTCTATGCAGTTTCACATACATTCTATAAGATCCAAGTCGTAGTGTTACTCACTTGGCGTATGCCTTCTCCACCAAGGAACCCCAGAACTCTGGCGGGGACCCAATAGCTCGGCAGAAGAGGTGGACTCCATCTAACATGGGCAGGTAATCGTCGATGATGATCTCCACCCATTCCGTAAAACGCCATATAGTAAACCGGAATGCTCCTACAATACACATTGATGATGCTGCTGATTATTATGATGATAATGATAATAATAGTAGTACCGGTAGTAGTAGTAGTAGTAATAGTAATAATAATAGTAATAGTAATAGTAGTAGTAGTAGTAGTAGTAGTAGTAGTAGTAGTAGTAGTAGTAGTAGTAGTAATAGAGTGTCGTAAGCGAAAGGAAGGTATCTGCACTAGGTAGCTGTGTAAAGGTGGCTATAGCTTTAGTTCCAGTTGAACAGAACAGACCATTTAGTCTCAGACGAGATACTCGGGATATGAGGTACACATATATATTACAAAATAGAACATGGTAATCGATTCATCGAGTTTATCACAGTACATAATACGGTAGTACAGAATACACTTATATCTTTCAATACATCGATTTAGTTCCTACTAAAAAGAGAACATATAACTTAAGGATGAATAGTCTAGACATGCTGTCGTTTAACTAATTCTGGGATTGTACGGTCATTCGTAAACAGTCAAGCAATTCCAGATTGTTCAAGGTTCTCTCCGATGCTAAATCCTTTGTTCATTACGACTAAAACCACGCAACAACAAGGATTAATTCCTTCACAGTGCAGGGACACGGGAACACACTATAGGTAAGTGTTTTCATTATCGATTAGGTTGATGTCAGCAATGGACGCGGTGATCAGCTGTGCATACACCTGGTGTTCATTAAGGGATTATTGCACGATCCTATTCTGACATCTTTCCGAATGGATTACTTCTAAACATTACGGCCGCTTTGTTGGTAATGATGTAAAATGACCAGTCTGCATTAGTATCGGAACACAATACATTGAAGGTGATGGAGTTTAACTGTATTGATATATATTGGGATCGAAAATTTGGTCCTGAACGACCCTTGGGTATCGATAGCCCAGATAGCATAGACCTACATGTCATTATTCTGTGTACATATAGTACTATCTGTCTCGGACTTCATAGAGGTTTTTATATCTAATCAAAGTTGCCCATGGCTTGAAATCCACAAAGGCCCTTGCTGTAGTCCGGCGTGATTTAAACAGGAAATAATGGAAACGCCAAAGGTAGTATTCGATTCACCAACCCTTTACTGAGTTAAAAGGACATAGCATACTAATGTCAGTTGTAGTATAGTGGATCCGTGGGCGTTGGACATGCACAGTTCATGCTATGTCCACATTACACTCACAGACACCTGGTATTTGAGGTAGGCCTACTACGTGTTGCTCTTCACGTTCAGTTCATGAGGACCTGGCAAACATAGTTTATTGAACAGATAAAACAAGAAGTGTTTCTGTATCTCGACTTAGCATAGAATGTGCACTGCACCACTTTATACGCAGGCTTCGAGTGTAACGGTTACTCTACAACTTGCAAAGCTGTCCTTCAACAACTTGGACTGAGTTTCAAGAAATGGTCTTAAATTTACTCCAGAGCGTACGCTGTATTCCATGGTTTTGCCATAACAAGGAATGACATAATTCACCAGTTAAACCAGGCCTGAGATTAGAAAACGTTTCCAGTATAATTTCACAATCAAGCTCAATTATTGAAACCTCGAGTTGAGCATGAATACGGGGCCAGGGCTCATGCTCCCAAAGCTATAGCCTATAGTAACGACATCGTTAAGCTGGTCATGGAGGAACGTTTGACGATCCAGAAAGAGTGAAATGTACCATTAGTACGATCCATTCGTGAAGCTTGCAGGTCTGATACAGTGTGTCAGTGCATTCCTTGTACATAGCCTATGTATTTATACTCACCAATGTAGTCAGAGTCAAAGTTTTGCTCGAACACCTTGTAGCCAGGGACGAGTCTGTCCAAAAACCGGACGTTCAGAGATATGATGACGATCGCCGCCTGGAACCAAGAACGCTGCCTCCAGTATTTCCATGGAAACGGTTCGTCTATAACTCCCCCGACGCCGATAAATACAGGCTGATTGCAGATCTCCTGTTAACAAAGAAAACCATATGACGAAGTCAGCACATTTACCAAAATAAGCAGATGGATTTGTGCCATTGTGGTTAGCGATTTTAAAATGTCTATCAAATGGGTCACCGAGAGGATTAAACACAACACCCAGTCGGCTTTCAATGCATCTCGTGGATTTGTAGGAAAATCCTATTTAATACTAGTGTCACATTTGATTAATGCATTAACATGTGTGACAGCGGTTTATTAGGCCTAATAATTATAGCACCATATAATCTTAAATATTAGTTCGTCGTATACATGAGAAATAGAAAAATACGATAGACAATCCTATTATTATAGAGAATATATAATAAGTGGAATATACATGATTTAGCTCCACATTCGGAATTGTACACTATGCTGCTTCGCGTCGTTCTTGTTGAAACAACATGTTTATCGTAGTATAGCTGTGTATTCAGCTATTGCACATTGCAGGGTTAAAACTATATAGATAACGACTTTGTACACGTTTTGAAGTTATCCTTGACGTTTTTCTTTTGTATTTGGGTTTTAGAGTCGATTTCTAGAATCTTTCACTAACATCACGACTTGTCAGTTTAGGACAGGAGGAAACCTGCAACATCCGTAGTTCTGAATGTTCTGCGAGCACCGGCTGGTACTGACAGACCAAAGATGATATCTGTATTGCCACTCTACAGACAGTGAATCGATGGTTGACGTATATCTTCCTACTAACACCCAACCCCGAGATTACGAAACATTTTCTAGTACGATTTCATGTTCAACTCAATGTTCTGCTCACAAATCTCCATGTAAAATTATAGCATGAGTATGGTGTCGTACTAATGGTTCGCAATCTCAAGGCCACGATTCTACGAGCTTCACGCACACTGAATACTTGTACCACCATATGTGGAGAAAGAGAATAAAGAATGTTAATGAATGTGATAAGCCGGTTTTGAGTTTTGGAGCCTTTTTCGAGGTTATTTCACTTATATCACGACTTGCATGCTTTGTGTGTGGATGCCCTGTATGTACATATGTCCATCCTTTGGTGGTTGTGCTAGCTATCTATGTAAGCACTCATGTGGCAGTTAGAACATGGATACAGCATATAGTTAATCAAAGCCGACCATTCCTTAGTTGTCCGCCAATAAAACAAGTACCATTGTTTAACCTCTGATCGAGTATGTCCAAAATATAACATACAACCTACAGCTGACCTGGGTATCCTTTCACGAAGCTCTCTTATCAGTGTATTAGCTATCGGCAAAGCGAGCGCTACCACTCTTTTAATGGATAAGAGAGCTTCGTGAAAGGGGCCATGTTCCCGAAGCGATCGTATACCTAACGACATCGTAAAGCATTTGTGGTGGAAACTTTACCTCTTTCGGGATCATCATTTGTTTCTCAACGTAGACTATAACGATGTCGTTGCGTATACGATAGGTTCTGGAAACATGGCTCAGCGTGGCCGATATACAAGAAACGACCTTCATCTTATGGTTGTGCAGTATACGAGTATATGAACGATCGTAAATTGAACGTCTGAGATTGCATATAAACACTGCCTGTTTTCTTTATAGTCAGAGCTGTACCGTTTACAGGACATCATTTTAGTTATCCCAGTGTACATAAATCTTCCAGAATGACGTATTGTGGTAGGTAATTACTAAGATGATAGACCTGCTCCTGCTAGTGATCTTTGTAAATTTAGAACAGGAGAGAAAAATAATGAATATACCCAGTCCTTGTCAATGCTATATTTAGTGCCCATTGTCAGAACATTACAACAGGATTTGTACCTAGAGAATTAATAAGGGGTTGATAACAATGGCATGTGTACACGTTATCTGAGTAAGTTTATAAAGAAACTCATAAAATGGAGATTATCTAAAGACTACGGATTCATTGATTCGTTAGAAGTCGCTTCCCCACAGTGAAGAGCTAATATCGAATGTCTCGTTCAGTGTAATGAAATAATTCACTTCGTACAAGGCTGTCATCAAGCAGATGGCCCCCGGGTCCATGAATTCCTAATGGCGATGTCCCTGCGAGCGAGATTACTATGGATGCACACGCAACAGCGACACAAATGTGTAATATAGTAGGAGTAAAGCCTGAAACTCACACCGTCACGCAAAATAAAATCAACCGTAAGCGTTGTTTTTCATTCAGGCAGGCAAATCTACCTAAATCAAGCGGTTTCACTTACGGTAATCTGTCAATTTTCAAATTGCAACGTTTACCTTAAATTGGAAATAGATTATGAAAATATATTTCTAACGTTAGCCGTAGATTCCAATTTAGGTTTCCTGCTAACCATCATCTACGTCTGACCATACCTATCTTAAATGTAAATACCAGAGCACGGTTCACAAACACCACTTGAGGCTGAGCTGGTTATTACGGTAGCAACAGGTAGAGACTAGCCGATTCAATTTACGGATCTTTAAAAAGTTGTTGATTTTCTCTGGAAGACCATACCGACATTGAATATAACATTTGGACAGCAGGGCACGCCACAAATACCATTGTTATAATTGGTGTCGAGCTGGTTATGAGAAACGATTGGAAAATAGTCGACAATTTTGACACTTTTCTGTGGAAGACGAGATGTGGGTTAGATTTTGAAGAGAAGGGAATGGCCTTGAATCGGCAACATCGGTCTAGTTTAGCCCAACCTTCAGAGTGTAAACATTACGACATATTGCTATCAAGATTTGTGGTAATACATTGATATCGAACCAACCGTGAATCTGTGGACAAACATGATCGCCTCTCAACCTAGTCTCACATTATTACAATTCCATCTCAAGGTTTGCAGTTACCATTTCCGTACTGTATTCCAATATATGAATCAATCCTGTTCATTATATTTGCACTGGGCCTGTTAATTTTCCTTTCTCAATTGTCAAAATGATAGTTTGTAGTCAATATCCACCGATTTTGTGGCATTAAAACTCATTAATGTCAATGAACTACATTACGTGGTGGCGAGGCTCCTTAGTTCAAAGTAACTATATACACTACACTTGGCCCGTGTATGTCTGTGGATAAT
The DNA here is from genome assembly GCA_032361185.1 of Lepetodrilus ovalis. Taxonomy (NCBI): domain Eukaryota; kingdom Metazoa; phylum Mollusca; class Gastropoda; order Lepetellida; family Lepetodrilidae; genus Lepetodrilus; species Lepetodrilus ovalis. The sequence continues at coordinate 1,769 of JAUTBQ010144513.1, read as the reverse complement.
TATGTATAGAACCAAGTCTGTATGATTTCCGCCTTTAATGAATACCTCTTAATTATACATATAGACAGATGGCAGGCTACGTATATCACGAAACCCATTCACTAGATAGACATGTCGTGCTTGGGTATCTCCACACCCATAGGTAAACGAAATTACAGAACAAAATTCTTTCTTTTATAATTTATCGATGGATCAGCAAATTTGCAGACATAAGGCTAAGTATACCGCATATAATCCGTTCCCTGTCACACATGTTTAGGGCTACGCTTTGTAACGTTGCTGCCCTAATCAAGAACTACATTGGATTTTATGAAATGTAGATTACAGAGGGAGACATATTAATAGATACCGGTATGACAAAGTCACGTGACATCCTATCAGGATGCCAGAACATCTATCCTCAAAATGGAACATGTAATGAGTTGGATGAAAATATATCATACTCGATCAATTCTCCGATCTGCCGTACTTATGGCTTATCGGCATGGAAGCCAATCCGAAGTACATAAAGTTCGCATATACTAACCCTATACCAAAGCACACAACAATCACATAAAACGTATCCATTCAGTTACCATTGTTTTAACTTTCGTTTATTTAACGTTTTGGGGTGTAAATGCTATAATACAGTTATTCCGAATCATGTTTAAAATAATCATATTCGCCAAATTTATATAGACTACGTCGGATACATTTTGTGGATACTTTTACGTTCATATATCATGGCTGTTTGGTGCAACAGTTTACCTGAGTGAGTGAGTTATTATGGAGTTTAACGTCGCTGCGGGAATCTTTAACCCATTAGCGACAATTAAATATTTAATTATTGAACTATATGGGATTAAACATGATTAAGCATGAAAAGCATGCCAAAAAGGTGTAGTTAAAATTAGGCATATGATGTAATAACTAGATGGATGGTTAAAATTATGTATATACAATGTGAAGTTTACAAATAAGGTGCTGCATAGGATATTCATAGGAAATTGTCTCATGGGATATTAACATCACGCGTGTGTGTGTGTGTGTGTGTGTGTGTGTGTGTGTGTGTGCGCGCGCGCATCTGTTTCTCCCTCTCTTTCCTCCTCTCTCTCTCTCTTCCACCCCCCTCTCTCTCTCTCTCTTCCCCTCTTTCTCCCTATATATCTGTCTGTGTACTTATGGTATACTTAAACGTCATTGCTGCATTAAATAACTTTAATTCTTACTGTTGCGCCTTTATTGTCATTACCAGTAAGAATTACTAGGCATGTATATGATCCACCATCCCTCCTCGTCTAGACTATAGAGTAAGTCAATACTTTGCATAACATGTACTAATTAAAAGCACATCCATTGTTATTTAACAATGCGAGGTGTTTGCCATCAGCCATCTGTGATGCTACAATTGTGTTGAAACGAGATAAAAATATAATAACTAACAAAGGCCATAACATCGATCCTTCCCAGGATACCAAATATAGCTAAAGATTACAGTATAAAAGAAAACCATGTGAATTTTAATGACTGGTCTTCGCATAATTATATATGGGTGAACTATTCCCGCGCATACTCTTTTCTCTTTCTTTCTTTCTCTCTCTCTCTCTCCCTCCCGCATGCAGACACACACACACACACACACACACACACACACACACACACACACACATACATCAGACACACACACACACACACACACACACACACACACACACACACACACACATTACACCATATAAGACCCACAGCACACAACACCCCATACACAAAAGACACAAACACCCCACCAC
>JAUTBQ010144402.1:0-14952 GCA_032361185.1 Lepetodrilus ovalis | reverse complement strand
TGTATTCAGGACAAGGTATCCTACAAACTGTATTCAGGACAAGGTATCCTACAAACTGTATTCAGGACAAGGTATCCCATAAACTGTATTAAAGACAAGGTATCCCACAGACTGTATTCAGGACAAGGTATCCTACAAACTGTATTCAGGACAAGGTATCCTACAAACTGTATTCAGGACAAGGTATCCCATAAACTGTATTAAAGACAAGGTATCCCACAGACTGTATTCAGGACAAGGTATCCTACAAACTGTATTCAGGACAAGGTATCCTACAAACTGTATTCAGGACAAGGTATCCTACAAACTGTATTAAAGACAAGGTATCCCATAAACTGTAAAAGACAAGGTATCCCACAAACTGTATTAAAGACAAGGTATCAAAACTATTCAGGACAAGTTATCCCACAAACTGTATTAAAGACAAGGTATCCAACAAACTATATCCAGGAAAAGGTATCCCACAAACTGTATTGAAAACTATTGCATCTTCGAATCGAATTAAGTTTTCTACAGTGATGACCATTCTTTAATTGTTATTTATTCCGTACTGATTGTCAATGAATAAATCATTTTCCTATATAATTTTTTTTTTAGTAATGATAATCCTAAAAGGACTTGAAAAGAATAATCATTTATAGACACCATTAAGAAATTATGATGATATTACACCATGACCATTGACAAAATTCTCACTAATATAATCTTTATTGATAATTCGGCCAAGTGTCCTGGTTTGTTTATGTTTACACCCAATGTTATTGTCGGTATGGAAAACAAGTGAGGCAGAGTGATGTTAAACATGTGATGTCACATTCAGTAATCCTACTGAATTTGCAAAGCGCAATTTTCAAAACATTGATCGTCAAGAAAAACAATCTATTTCAATAACACTGTGGGACATTTTATGCGTGAAAACTTGGATTCTTGCAAATACAGCTCAAATAATATGAACAATAAAAATTAGTTACATTTGCAAGAATCAGCGTTTTCACACATCAAATGACCCTCGGACATCAGTGGATGCATATACTTATTTTAAAGACCCATTCTTCCAAACTTTCACCGTGTTTACTGAAGTGATGTACTTTTGGATATTGGTCTGTCGGTTCACTCCAGGGACACAAGCTCTAACTGGCTGATGTCTGGTCTGTTTGGTTGATCCAGTCTCAAGTTAATTGAGATGTTATTTACCCTAACTTGTCGACCATTGTGTTCTGCTGCCCAACATTAAAGGACGGGGATAAAGAGATTGGTAGAAATGGCTTGAATACTTGTTCAAATTACCTTACTTAAATAGTTATTTGAATTCTTCTCCGACCAACTCAAGATGTAATAGACGCTTGTTAGTTTTGGGCATACCGAGACCGTTGCCATGACAACATTGGAGATGATGGAAAGTTGGTATTAAGGTGGGCAATAAATTGCAGCTTGTCAACAGCTTGTCAATTGAGCAAATTGGTGGTTGAATACCATTTTCCACCCACAATTTACCGGTGGTATTGTTGTGATCTGGATATGGTGGGAAGAGAACACAAGAACTCTGAACAATAGTGACCTTGACCTGGCAACCATGGCTGATATTGATGAAGGGAGATAACTGCCATTAGATATTGCATCCCAAATTTCTAATGGACACACAAGATACTCAATTAACCCTCTCCCTGCTGCAGGCAACTTGAGATGCCATAAAGAGCAGTGTCTGTGCCCAATCCAGAGAGGGTTAATAAACAGTACATTCTGTTTGAACACTGATCATGCACAAATATTAGTGTTGTTAAAGAGTTTCAACAACTCATTCTTGCAAATGACACAACATCAGGGCCCTACTGTATGAACCGGTGTAACTCTGAACGTAACCTATCTCCAACCTTTGTCATAGACCACCATTTCAAAGGTTGGAGTACGGCTACCTTAGAGATGTGTCATTTCAGTCACGAGAGCCCAGGACCTTGTTCCACAGAACCAGGGCTCTGGACTAAGGTATGCCCGACGTACAGGGGCAAGATAAATTTCTCTGCAGGCCACCTATTTTTTAAAAATATAGATGCTTTGTTGCCTTTACAACTTGCCCTGACAAGCCCTGCAGGCAAGTAACTTAAAATGTTAGTCTGGAGCCCTGAGAACGTGAACGTATGGGTGTTATGATTCTCGTAGCGCTAGGATTGTTCTATGGAATAGGCCCCTTAACATTAAATTCTGCTGGTTTATCAATTTCGTTGCAAAAGTCTATGAACATATCAGAGGAGTACAAATATTCTCAAAATTCAGAAAGTTATTAGGCAAAACTCAAGTCAACACTCAACATGGGTACTAACGTCCTCGTGGCCCAACCATAACAGCTCTTTATCATTCAGCTGAACAGCAAACTGCAAACAGGTTAGGATATTAACTTAATTTGTTCTGAAGCCTCGATCAACATCAACCAAGGCCAAAATTGATTTAGTCTTTTTCAGTTGTGTTGCACTTGTTCCTGTACTGCAATCCCCGAGTCTTAGCTTGAGTGGAAGAACTGTTACAATTCAAATAGTGCTTTCAGCTCAGCAGGAAGAATTCTGTGACAGTTCAAACAGTAACTGATGGGTGAGGCGGCTCTTAGCATGCATTGTGATCCCCGTCATGTTTTTCACTTCAGTAGGCGGAATTTTCAACTAATGTATGAAAGAAGTAACGGAGGAACAAACAACTTCCGAGATGGACTTGAAGGTGACATCAAGGTCAATATTGTTACCGTAATAATGTCATAATATTCTCGGTAAAATTGGTGATGACTAATCTTATTCACACCGTCAAACAAGAAAAATGCTTGATATTATGCCTGAAGGCTTCCTCAATGAATTACTTAATAGCCTCAATGAGCACACATTTTTCAACCTTACTAGATGATTGTGAATGCACATACCTCGAGGAATCCGATTGGTCCCTGCAGTGGGTACTCCTGTAGAATACGCTCCTCGTCCAGGAACTTCCCAGCACGGCCATTGGTCGGCGGCAGGTACAGGCCGTAATTGATGGAGTCTCGCAGATCCTGCAGGAAAGAATACAAGAATATATGGAGTTCTTATGGTGGTAGTCGTGGTGGTGGTGGTGGTTGTTAATTATCAACTACAGTGTCCCCTCGATATAACACTGAAGTTGGGGTCCATGATATGGGGGTTTATTGTACCCGCCTTATACGATATTACAGGGAAATAACAAAAATAAAAATGGGATCCATGCCTGTTCCCGCCTAATATCCGAATCCGCTGTATATCGAAGGGGCACTGTATTTATTTATTGCATTATTATTTACAATTTTATTTATTCATAAAAGAACTGATTGATTTTTAAAAAAGAATATTATTTATATTTATATTACATGTATTATTATTATTATTCTTATTATTATTATATGTATTAGAATTATAAGTATTATTATTATTATTATTGATTATTGATTATTATCCAGGGTCCTGTTCCACTGAATTATCGTAGCATAAAGAAAATAAACTTTCGTTTAATTTACACTATTAATTTATACAACATAATGTATGTGTACAATGCTATAGTCTGTGTCATGGATAGTCTTGCAACTGTTATATCATTAGTAGCATTCTGTAAAAGAAGACACAAGATACTTTATGTTTTTTTCCACCAAGAGATACAAACAATTTCATCATCATCCAGGAGTTTTACAGATTGATGATGTCTAAAGAAGTAGTAATTAGGGCCGCTCTATTCATTACGAGCATTTACATGTGTGTGCTACCACTGAGGCCTTATAGCTAGTGTAGATGTTAGAATAGGTTGTCATGGTAAACACAATGTCATTAACCAAAGGTATGGTGCATTAATTAATTATAATTTCAGGATATCCAATATGTCTATATTCAAAGGACTTCATAAATTTAGAGTAATTCTTGGTTATTTGTGTGTGTGTGTGTGTATGCATGTGTGTGTGTGCATGTGTGTGTTGTTGTGTGTGTGTGTGCGTGCGTGCATGCATGTGCATGTGAGTCTACATACAATATCTAATTTCCTGATTAGGTTCTGTGTTTCAGTTCACAGTAATCTTCCTTGCGTTTGATAACCTTGTGTGTGATAAACTTCCTTGAATTATACATAGATAAAGCATCACATGTCAGTTAGGTAGCCACCTTCATATTCACATCAGTTAGTCCTCGTTATATAATCTTATCAGTGATGACAGTCTCAGGGTTATTCAGAATTTGGTTTACATTAAAAATGTTCCATGTTATTCACTATCAATTATCAATACAGACAATCACATGATTTCATTCTTAAATATTTGACAGGAAAATCTTACAAAATATCAATAACAACAAGCAACACCTATGGAAGCCAGTATTCCATTATATAAATTCTAGTAGATATCACTACCAGAGTGATGAATTTGTTGGCTTTTCCTCTCACTATTTTCCGCTGTATCTTGGTGACTTGAAATCTACTACACAAGCGTATTTAATAATAATTTTCCAGATATGTTCTACCATTACAATTAAACTTAAACCTGTAAGTCTCTCTTTTATAAGTAGGAACAAATGTGCAACAAATATTTATTGATAATGATCAATTTCCTCTTAATTTGCTCTTGCTAACAAGAAGTATACAGTGGACTTTGGATATCCGGTTCCTTCACTATCTGCACGGTTTTTACTGGGAACCATATATCAGTCTTCCTATTTAAAATGACTCAGACATCCAGAAATTTAGTTATTCGCACGGTTTTACCGGGAACGCAACCGTCCAGATAAACGGGGGTCGACTGTATTGTAGTTTCAGTGTGCCAACAGAGCAGATTATGCCGATATCTGTCAGTGAGCTATCAGTGGAAGTCGGATCTTCCTACTTATAACTATAGACCTAGACTACTATAGACTAGACCTAGACTACTATAGACCCTCCAGCATCACGTACAGGCCTAGCTGCAGACAGGCGAGATAGCACACATTCCCGTTTTAATTAACCTTAGGCCAACTCCATAGCTTTAAATATTCATCTTTCTTGCCACATTAGCTCATCAGCATGGAAAATTACATCAATCCCACTATGGCAATCCCATCCAATGTCAAACCTATGTCAATCCTATATATAGTCACAATCGTAATTGGTAATTACAAGAACCCAATTAAAAACTTACTAGAGTCATGTGATGATTATCCGGGCACGATTATTACTAAAACACTATACCGGTATACCAGTTAATTTATAATGCCAGATATACTTTCTTCTCACTATAAACTTGTATTTGTTAGTGCTACATTATTTCACTAATAAATATCATTAGTTGTAGTAACCTGCAGTGTTTTGTTCTTGGTTGTTTGAATTGAGATTAGATCTGATTTCAAGATCTTTTCAAAGCATATCAGGGCCTGAGATTACGAAACTTTCTGAGTACGATTTCATACTCAACTCAGAATTTTGTTCATAAAATGTCATGTGACGTCATAGCATGAGTACGTTGTTGAGTCTCGGGCTATGAAATCATACTCAAGGGAGTTTCGTAATCTCTGGGCCAGTTTATGACAGGAGGAAACCTGCAACTCCCATGTCACTGAGTGTTACAGTAAACCTGCAAGTACTGGCTGTACCGATCATCCAAGTATGATAACTGTAATACAACAGTACATCCTATGATGACCACAACAAAGTGACCTCTGCAAACATTGGTGGCAGGTTACCAAGTCAGGTTCGAACTCATGACCTTTGGCTCCAATACATCAATTTACCATTGTACCACAACCTGCCCTCTTCTCAGAGTAGAGCTCGGTACTGGAGAACTATACATGTTTAACATTTGAATATTGTCATTAGTCATCAGAGAGACAGTGAGCATTGGAGAGTGCTGAAGAAAGTTGGAGAGCATTGGAGTGTTGAGGAGAGTGTTGTGAGAGTCAGAGAGTAATGGAGAGTGTTGGAGAGTGTTGAAGTGAGTTGGAGATTATTGGAGTACTGGAGAATGTTGGATTGTTGGAGATTATTGGAGTACTAGAGAGTGTTGGAGTACTGGAGAGTGTTGGAGAGTGTCCTCACCTTGGAGAAGGCTGCCAGGATCCTCTGCTTGGCCTGCCACACGGTGTCCTCCAGTTGGAACTGCAGGCATTTCTGTAACACAAGCACAACTCTAGTTGCTTCAACACATACTACATACATGGTTCACCCTAGGCTTGGAAATCATGCATGAAAAAATAAACTACTAGTGTAGTAAATATGATACCATACTGTATTAATGTTCCACTATAAGGGCACAAAACATTTAGATTAAAACATTAACACCACATATTGGGTATCATCTTAGGTGCAACACTCATGGTACCACATGTTGACACTGCATATAGCATACCACATCCAAGTCACCATATTTCCAACACCAAATAAACTTTTCCTATTTTGGAAAAATATCCTTGTGAAAGGACTTGTCAGTGGTATTTCAGTTGTTTCTCTGTACAATGGTCCATCCACTGGCATCTCAAATCCACTGAATCACAGTCACAGCAAGAATCACAATCATACTGGTACTCCACAGGCAATGTCCTCCCAGCACTAACATCCCTGGAGGTATCTGGAACTGATTCCAGCACTGCAAGTCCTTCTTGCCATCAGAAAGCATTCTTTTTCATCATGGCATGGTATCCACACATCCTGTAGCTGCGCTGACCAAACTAGAGCTCAGTGTATAACCAGCATGGACGGGGGATGACCACAATACAGGTATACTGGATCTTTCACAGTCTGTGCTGTCATTGCAATTTGAACACACACACATATACACTTGATAAATGTCTATCAATGAAACAGTAGCAATGGGATCAGGTTGATATATACATCAGTAAATTTGGACATCTACAACTATCAAAAATAGGACAAAATTGAGGACAAATTAACCCATCCTCTTTTAGTGAAAGCAGGGTCAGGTTCCAAATGCTGTCCTGTATACAACAACAATAATAATAATAATAATAATAATAATAATAATAATAATAATAATAATAACAATAACAATAACAATAACAATAATAATAATAATAATAATAATAATAAAAACAAATAAGTAGATGTATACAGTACAAGTACTTCCATCTACCAGGACATGCTCGCAATGCTAGCTGGTAAAGCATTAATCCTTACATAGCATCATTAAGCTTTTATGGAAGAAGATTTTACTCTTCCAGCATCACAACATTTTCCTCCATGAAGGCTCGACGATGCCATTGCTTACGATAGCTTTGGGAACATGTCCCCAGGATGCCAGAGGGCGAAGATGACAACAAGGCATCGGCTGAATCCTACCTGCACTTTGAGCTCTGGTATTGCTATCCGGATGTATACGGTCCCGGACTGCGTGTCGGGCGTGAAGGAGCCGTCTTCGTAGTTGGCGTAGTTGGCGTAGTCGGCAGGGTACTCTCCCATTATGCTGTCGTCGCTGTCACTGTATCTGTATTGGTATCCTTCCAACTGGTATCCTACATATTGACGTCATCGGCACAGGCAAATATACACTGTAGGTATCCGCACACACTCACATATTTACACCTGAAAAATAATAAAATATTATTGTTACAAAAATAACATACAAATGCATGTGCCGTTATTCATATGGGCGAGACTGTCTAATCCACAGAGACAACGTCAGAATAAAACAGTCAACTCGGAGGAAATGACCACCCATTACTGTATAATTATAAATATGTTTATGCTCATCTGTCTAATACCAACTGGCACACCATTAGGGCTGAATTGTGGTGGTGGGATGATAATTATGAGAACATGCATCAAGAGAGATCAAATGAGATCAATAATACGTGTACATGGATGGAATGTAATAATAACCTGCACTGTGTTCCTGAAATACAATATGAAATCATCATAAAAGTATTCATTAAACGATAAGTACCGGTAGTCTAACATGCCATCCAGTAAATTAATTACCGACAGCCTCAGACAATGACATAAACTAAAATACATAAAATAAGATAAAATAAGATATTAATTATAAAAAGTGGGGCTTTTTTTATGGAAGATAACTTCAATGTTCTCAGTATGACAAAAAGTACCAAACAACCTTCTGAAGATTTGTTCCCAATCTCGCACAAATGCTCCCCAAAACTCCAGAAGATTTCATTATCCCTGGCTGCCATGTTCAGCATAGACCCATGGGTTTAAAAAGTCTCCCTCAATCCAACAGTCAACACACCTGAGTATCTTACATAAGTCTGTGTCTGCCTTTCTACCATAGGCACATTCCTCTGTGGATAAAGCAAGTGGTATGTCCCCATTAAACTGTCTCTGGCAGGTATCCCCTGCCTCAAGTCTGACAGTCTGTCTACACAGGGTTCCTCAGTCGGTAGGAGGTTGGCCCAGATAGGTAAGAACCCACACAAGGTTTGGACCAATAGTAACCCAGATAGAGCAAAAACCTACAAGGTTTGGGCCAACAGTAACACAGATATAGTAAGGTCCTATGAGGTTTGGGCCAACAGTAACACAGATAGAGCAAGAAACTACAAGCTTTGGGCCAACATTAACACAGATAGAGCAAGGTCCAACGAGGCTTGGGCCAACAGTAAATAAAATAAAAAATTCAAGTTAATATTCTTCAACAAAGTGTGAGCAAGTTTGAGTGAGTATTTGATAAGACAGCAATCTAAATCTTAAGTATTAGAATAACTATTGATCATATCTGATCTGTCTCAATAACCCAAATCGTACATCTAGGTTACATGCACAAAGAAATATTCAAGATAATTCTTAAAGAAATACTACCGGTAGTATCTAAAATACTTTCTGAAAGAAATATTCTAAATAACATTTTCAAATCAATTCCTGGTGACCATTTCAAAATTTCAAATTAACTCGCTTATGCATCATGCATGGATCCTTGCGACAGATGGTAGCTACCACAGCATATATATCAACACGTCACGTGGCTAAACAGACAGGAATTCAATTTCCATTGGATCATGTTATCTGCAAAATTATTTGAAATTCACAATGAGAGAGTGGGCGTGCGGATATGAGCACACTCTAGCACGCATATTATCCGTGGCGTCATTACGTCACGAGGGGACCAGCTGGACGTTTGACCAGCCAGTTCTGTATGTCCAACAACACCAGTCTGTCCATGGGTCAGTCGCAGAGAGGGCAGCTCTGACCTATACACTCTGACCATCGGTCAACTTCTGTAACCACCACTATACCTTACAGAACAGGAAATATCCATCAAACAACACAGGTGCCATGTTAGAGCCACTCACACCAACCTACTACTTGCTGAACAAGAATGTGCTCTGGTAGTAATATCGTTCACCAATATCTTCAATATGCCAACAGGAGGCCGTATGTAATTAGCCAGGAATGTATAGATCTTGCATACTTGTTTCATACCATTTCATGGAACAGATATTTTCCTATACAGTATTGATTCCTTGATATCATCTTCTGCAGAACAATATTAAACGGAAATTATCCTATTCAGGAAATATTGGAGGTTTGCAACATTAATCCATGGTCAGTAAAAACAGCATGGACTATTATCGATGAACACATGGACATTATGGGAATTCATGACACAAACCATGAATAAAGCTAGATTAGAGATTACTGGACAAAACATATTCCAAACAACGCTACCAAAATATTATTTTCAAAAGGAATACATACATCCAGCAGACAAGACTATTTTTTTCAAAACTATTAATCTTTCACTGCCCACCCTTGAACACATGAGAATATATATCATCAACTAACAATACCTCCACCAGTACACAACACTAATCAATGGTAATTAGTCACACAGATGATGAGCTTCCAGTATGAGCTTCTTCCTAGCTGCTGAAGAGAGGTCATACATGTAGAACTAGAAGTCCTTATGATTTTAATCCATCAGCGAATAAAGTAAAGAAAGTCCTATTTACAGAGGATGTCTGGGAAGATGTCCATTTGTCTGCCAGCTGTTGGTTTGTAATCCTAGTTCACAGACTGTCGTAGACAATGAGACAACATTTCACACCTTGTATTGGCCGCTGAAGCAATAATGCTTCCTTTAGATTGCAGATGTGATGTATCAAAAAATAACTCTTTATACATGCATGTGCAAGGATGTGCATGTAAATGTAAAATCAGTTCATATCTTGTTGAACTTGACAAAACCCAAAGCTCATATCCAATGTTGAAAAGTATTTAGCTTCTGAAAGAGCATCAAAGATTTGGGTGTGTGTGTGTGTGTGTGTGTGTGTGTGTGTGTGTGTGTGTGTGCATGAGTGAGTACATGTGAGTCTGTGTGTGTATGGGCATGCATGTGTGCGTATGTATGTGTTTATATGTGTGAATGAATGTGCAATGCACACTTACCAATGTACCTGAGAATTCATCAACATCCCATCATATGAATTACATTATTCAAACACTACACAATAAACACGAGCGCTGTCCGACACAATATTAATATCTCAGCAGGTGACCTCTGACAATGCCCCCTTTCTTCAGACACGTTACATCACACGCACAGGCTTACTAGATACACGAGTTCAACTGGCGATTCAGTAGAAGATTGATTCACCTCGTAAATGTCTCCTGGGAGAAGTGGACTGATACATTTGCTTGTCAGGATGGCTTAAATCACAGTTGTCTTCAATACCCATGGACTCATTCTCAATCGCAAACTGACAAAAAAATGGTTGCAGGTTAATCAAAGGAACATATTTAGACACGATTTAATGAATTCAACTTACATAAAAGTTTCAGGGTGTGGTTTTAGTGCGTGTTTCACAGTTGTGTTGAATGTACAGCTATTAATGTTAAATACCTCATTATTTATTTTTAATAACATACAGCTATCAATCCCCTCCCCTGTATTGATAAGCTACTACCAACAAGTAAAAGCGGTCACCTCATCACCAATGAGTCAAAGTAAATAGTTTATTTACATCTGCTAAGAGGATGCAAGTTTAACGCTGATTAATACAAAATATTTCAGCAGCTGCTGTCACATAATATAAAAATCAGAAATAAACTAATATACTCTCAACCCTGCTGTCCCATGGTTGAAGGCCCCACCATTGTATTAGCGATCAGTGGCCAAGGTCTTAGTAACCTAGTGAAAAGAGGAACAAGCCAGCATGTAAATTATTAAGACCCGCGGTGAGCAGGTATTGGCAGCAGTGACGACTAGTGGTAGACAGAGCAGACATAACTAATTGAGGCTTGCAACGTGTGAAACGAATAATTAAATGTAGAAAAGGAACAGGCATGGCAACAGACAATTGTGATTTCAGCAGAAAACAAGCCTGGGATTTGGCCGCCTCAAACCCCGGCCAGTGCAAATAAACTGACCCCTGGACAAATAAATCAACAGATTTCCACGGATCCACAGAAAATTGCCATCCCTGAAGAAAGCAATTTTACAGGGAAACTGAATAGGACTAAATTTTTATCTAAATTCCATAAAAATACTGGAAATATCATAAATAATATCAGGACCGAAATTTTTAATTAATCAGTTTGGAATAATAGTAATGAATGAATGAATTAGTGCTTTACGTAGCAGCGGGAATATCTCACCCATAGGTGACGAGGCATTATAGTGTGTTGTATCCTACCGATATATAGTTGTGTATGAGTCCCCATATTGGCCACCAAAAATGACGACCCCTACAATTGTTTAACAGCATATACTACCATAATATATTTGTGTGACATCATAATCTTGGATTCCCAACAAAGATTTGGCGTGACATATGGTATGTGCCAACACAAAGAATGAAAAACGCTTTAAAGTACACTGCTGAATTAAGATCAGGTAGAACTGACCAACTCTTTACAATGACCTTGACCCCTGCCTGGGCCTTCAGGAAAGTTAGTTGTTCCCAGCAAATAAGGATAAATAAAGATGGTTATTTTGACAGCTTAAAGCGGAGGATGTCACAAGCAGTGTCTATCTGCGGCCACGGCCAGGGCTAACTGATCTCCTTCCTTACTCTTACAACATATACATATCGCTTGTCATCCCAAAGACAATCCCACAAAACATGCTGGAGAGTTGCCAACAGAACTTATATATATTGAACTGATGATATAACTGGTATTCCTGTCAACAAATTAATTTTTATCCCATGAATATCACCTTGATTTCATGAATGTCAAAGTTGTTCTATTTTAAGAATACAATAAAACTAGGGACATTTTCATTTGATGAATCATTATGTGTTGTATATTCATAGTTTTTGTCATATTGCTTTTTCTTAAAAGGAATTTTCATTCATTTGTTTTTATCTGTCAGCTTTACTGCCAATTCTTCAGATCTACATAACCAGATGTATTGTATGAGAACTAAAAGCATATATAATTATAACAACATTATTGTCAAATTATATTACTGGGTTTTTTTCCTCAATGTCTACATTCTAGAATTATTTCTTTATACTGTATGCTCACTATTTTCCAACTTAAAATAGTATGAGGAAACAAACATGTATAAAGGAAATATTGATCATAGTTGTTGTAATACTCAAACATGACATCCAACACTTTTGACATCAGCATTGGAACGTTGCAACAAAACCTAAACAACATCTGCAGGTTTTTAAGCCTGATCAATATGACATTACATGATTCGCCAAAATAAAATAGTCCAGGCTTCCCATACAAATTCCAGCGCCAAGAAACGTAAACAAATACAACGTGTTGCAGTATTTAACAACCATAGGCTAAATATGACCCAGTCAAAGGTCAAACTTAAAGAACATGCAGATATTCGTCAATATTTTACATTACAACACAAAGCAGAGTTACAAGAATGTCATAGGAACTCTTTGAAGCATCAAAAGACTTAATGTATAACTGGATGTACAAAGTTCAACAGGCTGTTGCTAGGATACAGACCATGTTACTGGGATGTTAGACATGTTCTCATGACAACAAAAAAAAACCATTTGGATAAAGTTACAAGTGGATCTTAAAATAATTGGATCAAATTTTTTAACATTTTCAACGTAACATTCAGGATGTGACTCGAACAATATTGTGAATCATGCTTTCATTCTAACATAACCCTCCCTGAGGTCACGACACTTGGTGGGTAACATTACATGCTTAAATTCTCTTTATGGATTGTTGAATAAAAATTGTGTTGGAAATTGTACTTAAAAGGGCATTTCAACCTGGATATGGCTGGTTAGAGCTTTCAAGAAACAATAAAACAATATTTGAACCAAGATTTTTCAATTGATATTTACATTTCTATCATCACAAATGGGTTTTTACATTTCTATCATCACAAATGGGTTTTTACATTTCTATCATCACAAATGGGTTTCTATCATCACAAATGGGTGAAAGATTCCCACAGCGACATTAAAATCCATAATTATTAAATTTCTAACAAAGTCTCATTATGCTTTGAATATAACAAAGTTCTAAAGTGTTTTGTGCCAACAAGCTTTATGGAAAGTCAAAATAGAAAATATAGCTTTTTGGTGACCACATTTCAAGTCCATCTAGATACTAGTATATATTTCATTCTCACCTATTAATAGGTGTTAGAATCACACACAAATAGACCTAAACAAAACCAAATACATCCTCACACCCCAAAAGTATTTAATTCTGTTCAGGACACATCATTGTGGTACCCCTGGCACACATCTAGAGGGGAACTTGCGCAAACAGCCAATCAATGAACTCTTTTTACAATGAATTTGGTGTACAATTCTATCCAATGAAATAGATTGCATCATTATCACTTATTTTTATAGTGTATTTTGGAGTAACTTTGCTCATATCATAATTTTTGCGATTGGTTATAATTTAACCTCATAAACTGTCCCCCTCTAGATGTGTGCCTGGGGTACGACAATGAAGCTAGTCCTGAACGGAATAAAGTACCTTTGTGGTGCGAGGATGACTCAAATACAGACCTAAATTAAATGTATTTCATTCAGATGTTTATGATCGTCTTTCAGTTTAATCAAATTAAAGCAACACCTGTATAATATACAATAGCAAGGGTGTGCAGTGGTGGTGTTACTTCATCTTCTATATTATTTCAGTTATATGGCAATGATCTGCTTATTGTAGGAGGATGACCTGCAGTACCATTGTGCCCAGGTAATACCTACAATCTACAGATGGTACAGATACACCAAGAATGATACCTGTACTCCAGATAACCATCCATGTGAAACTGTTCTAAAGCCATCGTAGACTTCATACCAGGTAATCCAGGTAATCATGGAATTCAAACTGGACCTTTCAGGTTTGCAGTCCGACGCCCTGCCACTGCACGTCACCGCCCCCGACACACAATAGACAGCGAGAACGGACACAGCAAGATCTTACACACTGTACTAATCAACAGTCCAGCCGAGTTAGAAAGCGATAAGCAAACACCAAACCTTATTTAGAGTTACAGCCTGGTATTTACTGGACGGGATTAGAAAGACGGAACATTGGTCAGTTGTGTTTGCTGCACACCCAGCAAAGATCATGCCCTCACTCGGAGAAAAACTGTCCAACGACACACCTGGTCAAAGGGGACTCAGTGCACCAACATTTGGCATTCTCAACATACTGGGACCAGTTATAGGTCAGAGCTTGACCACTGGTAGCTTGAAATATAGCAAATAAGTAGCACTTTACTACAAACAGAATGTAAATTTATTTTAAGAAATATCCACAACCTTCATTTGCAATTTGGTATTCAAATTACCAGAGTAAAACTACAATTTGGAATTGGGCATAAAAGTATAATATATCTTCATGCCAAATTCCAAATTCTGCATTTTACTACGGTATACATTTAAGGATTGACTGTCATTTTTATTACGTTCATCGAGGTATGAACGTAAAAACAGATGTGCAAACTTTTGTATGAACCGCGATCGAGGTATGAACGTAAAAACCGATGTGCAAACTGTATGAAGCCGCGAAGCGGTTCATACAAAAGTTTGCACATCG
>JAUTBQ010144401.1:0-34070 GCA_032361185.1 Lepetodrilus ovalis | reverse complement strand
GTACTATAAGGCTGGGGGTATGTCATGGACCCCAAATACAGCCTTATATAGAGGGGACACTGTATATATATATATATTAATATATAAACATTTTCCGGGCACGTGTCGGTTATTGTGGGTGTGTTACGTGTCCAAGTCATTCGCCCAACTGGCCAGCGCCCCAAATAGTATCCGTAAAGGTACTTTATTAATTGGGTCAGCTGGGTACGAAATTAAAATACAGCCGCCATTTTTGTCTATTGGATATCTGTCGATTATTATTTTTTTACGAATCTACAGTTTTCTGTTAAAATTAACATTCAGCGTGCATGGAACAGTCGTACTCGTGAAACGCACGTGAAATGTGTGCTGTATTTTAAGTCGGATAACATCCTCGTAACAGCCAATTCGTGAAAAGAAATTCTTTTTCATGAACCGTCTTGCTAGGATGTTATCCTATACGGAAAGTACTTATCCTACACTGTAGTCGCGACTTATTACCACTACCACTCTGCCTGGGCACCTTCCGTTCTTCCACCTTCAAAGATTTCCTTGGTTCGCTTTAAATCTGTAATTGGATGGAGCAATTTGGATTGTCATCGACTAAATATTGAATTTTTCTTTTACTGCGTGGCTACGTTTCTGACAAGTTTTCAATACTTCTGTTATCGACCAGTCTGTTACCTGGGACTCGGATTCTTACTCGCCAGGTATTATGTCCTGTTATCGACCAGTCTGTTACCTGGGACTCGGATTCTTACTCGCCAGGTATTATGTCCTGTTATCGACCATATCGGCGCCTTAACGTTGGTAGAACGGTTCCTCTTTGGGTTGCCGTGACCTGTGTTGGATTTTGTTTCCAGTACCATCTATTCTACATGGGTTCATGTTGCTTAAGTTCATGTTATTTGGGTTCATGTTACTTGTTAATGTTTTTTGGTTTCATGTAATTTTTGGTTCATACTACTTGAGTTCATGTTACTTGGGTTTCATGGTACTTGAGTTCATGTGACTTGGGTTCATAGTACTCATTTTACCTGGATTCATGTTACTTGAGTTCCATGTTGCTTGAGTTCATGCTACTTAGGTTCATGCTACTTTAGTTCATGTTGGCAGAATTTCTGCTTGAAAGTGTTCCTAAAATTCTTAACATTCTATATTCCTTCAGATAGATTCATTTACACCATATGATCTGATTTGTTGTACAGTGTCCCCTCGATATAACACTGTTCGATACAAAGCGGATTCGGATATAAGGCTGGGTCAGATGTGGATCCCATTTTTATTTTTGTTATTTACCTGTACTATCGTATATGGCGGGTATTTTAAGGCGGGGTGAGGTTATGTCATGGGGACACTGTACTATGGTGTGACAAATGTATGTATAAGAAATATTTTATTGATGGCATTAATTGATAACAGTGTTATCTGTTGAACGAAGCTGGTATCAGATTATCCTTTTTATTTTCTCTGTATTTCAAAATTAAGTATGTTCAACGTACATCACTATTATTTTACCTAATAATTTTTCTGTGTTTTTTTTTCTCATGCTTTACCATGTCTGGAAATAAATAAGTGCCGTAATCTAGGGTCTAATCATTGAAAAGGTGATGTTATAACTCACTGAAACCAATCTAGTAGAATGTTTTCGATAGTAACGAGTTGAGATCTGTGAGTCACACAGCTAGTTGCGCCCGAGTGTATCGAGACTTAACCTAAGCTAACCATCCGTTACACCGACACAATGAGGGTGCTCATCATCTCGGGGTACTGCCCGGTCCGATTATACAGCTTTTAACCAAACCAATTAAAATACGACGTAGCTTAAAGACATTTTCAGATATGACAACGAATCGCTGAGGTGTGAGGGCGTACACGGTTGATATTGTTATGAGAGAGTCGTCCCAGAAACATTGTTGTCAGTCGCATGTGAATATATTTGCTGCCCCGAGGGGAAATTGTGAGACATACAAGTACTGCACTTACTTCCCCCTGCTGGGGGAGATCTTTGTATAGCGGCTATTGGTCACGTATGGGAGCCATTGGCTGTACGATCGTAGTAGATTACAGTAGGTAAAAGCTATAGCCACGTCCATAAGCTGACTATTGATCCCAACTGTCAATCAAACGACAGATCATACACTCCAGTTATAAAAGCTGAAAAGCTCGTGAGAATGTTTGAATTTCTAACCCATTGCTTTCATAGAGCATTTTCTGGCCTTGGTCGTATGGGGAGAGTGTTTGCTTTATAGATATATATATCTACATAAAGTGATTATGCTGTACGACGACTGACGTCAATATTCTAGCGTGTCGCTCGATCAGACCGTTCCTTCTACCTGAAAGGGGTGGCGGAATTGTTTTGAGTTAATAGATGCTTAGTTGCTGTGGAAACCATTCATTGGTGACGGAGGGCATGCTGAAACAGGTTTAGAGGTTTAGTGAGGCTTCCAGAGTTGGGAGACTTGGTGAAGGCTTGGAGAGCACGGCTGGGAGGGAGATGGGATGGTGCGAGGGAGAGCTGGTCATGCCGTTGGCCCAATCCCAACCATTTGGCCAGTGAGTGGATATTATCAATATTTGGCCATGCCTGTTGAAGCACGAGCTAGTGTTCCGTGTTCTGTCAGCATGCCGTATTACGGTTACGTAATCAGCCCCCGGGGCATTAGCGTAATATGTAACCGTTATGAATAGAGCCGATTGGCTGTCATTGTACACAAGATTTGACTTCATTATTAGGTGATTATGCTACAATTGCTCGTGTTACATTACTGCCGGGTTCAATGCAGTGGCTACCTTTGCCGCGAATACGGGTTTGGAATCTCTACAAATTTATTGTCTGCGTCGGACAAGGCATGGGCCGATGTGGTTAGAGTGTTTACTGCGTCGTCATGTGCGACCTCTTCAAAGTAATGCTTGGAATAGATTCAGGCCGGAGCGAGCGTGAAGCTGGACAATTGAACCGAGACATCCATCAGATGACCGAGCAGCAGCAACAATGGACTAGCCATGCCGGGATCCTCACGCAGCAACCTGTTCGATACTCGACTAGCAGCGAGTCCACTCGCCTCGGACAGTCGCGCAGTCCAGTAGATACACGGACGTCTCCCTGCCCCTGGACTCGTCCCCTACCCCCGGACTCGTCCCCTACCCCCGGACTCGTCCCATTCCCTGGAGTGTTAACCACCGAGGTACAGGAGTTTCCGGAAGCTCGAGGATGTTTTTCTTGCCGAGTGCTATCGGAGGACATGAGAGGACTCGGCGGAGGGCTGTAGCCGTACACGGACCTGGAACACGGGTCGGCGCTGTTCCGAGAGGACGACCCCCGTGCCACCAAGTCGGAGCATGTCGCTGCCCTCACAGATCAATCTGCCTTCCCTTCCTCATGGGCAGACATGGTTTAAACTCGTGACTTGTGAACAGTCTTAAGCCTGTAGCCAGCGAGGCCGGCCTGGTTGCCATGTGACTCGTGGTCGATGTAGCGTAGCAGACGATCGCACAAATGAGCGGACATCGACACATTCCTTGCCATCAAAGCCGGAGAAGTATTGGATCACGGTCTTCTCCCTCCCTGCCTGCGTCGTCGCCCAGTTCTAGACGGCACACGTCGAGGTAAGGCCGTGTTTGTTAGCACTCTGTTCTCGTCCGTTCTTCTTGCTACAGGGGCAACATGACCGGTGATAGCTTACAGAAGCACATTACCCGAGTGATCACCTATGGAGGGTCTAGGTATGATCTCGCTTGGTTCGAGGTAAACGGACACCTCTCCTCGAGAGACATTCGTGTCGGATCATGACAGGATTGTTTGGGGCCCTGGGTTGCTAAGTATACAATATTAATCAGGCATGTATTGGATTGCTGTCTAGTACATGTTGAGATCAGATTAAAATGGAGTCATGTTTTCGGGTGATTTGTACATATTAATCAGGCCTGGTTTGGGGCCATTTCCGATGAACTTAGTATGCTAAAATATTTATACAAGCACTCCTATTTACTCCCATTGGACGATATTATATTCATCAAACGCTCGGCAGGTCCGACCATGGAATAGCCTCCATTATAATATCGATACGCAAACATATCAGCATGACACGACCGTTCTGAATTCCCTATTGCTCCATGGAAACTTACATTAAAATACATCAATTAGTCATCTAGCATTACCATCACTATCTCCTCCTCAACATTTCCCCTCCATCGACGGACGGTATTGGGTGTTGCATGTTAATTGGCCGTGATGAATATGGGTTATGGCAAGCCCAAGGTTGCAGCATATATTAGCCTCCCTTTGGGAGAGTTCCATTGGGTGATCGTGGTCGGACTTCGCTGATACCGTCCGTATATCCCTTTCCTTCCTCCACTAAGTCATGGATTCCTCTCGGAGGGCGATGACTCGGCTAATATGGGACTGGGTGCAGGGCCTGTTGTTTCTGGGCCTGTTGTTTCTGGGCCTGTTGTTGCAGGCTTGATGGTTGCAGAGTCGGCAGTTTCTTTCTTAATTATAGTTAGGCCAGACCATCTTAATTATTTGTGTATTGGGGAGGAGTGTTTACCCCCCACTGTTGTAAAATAGTCATTTGAATGCGAGACGAAAGAAATGTTTAATCATTATCTGCTCTAAGAACTGCTGAATACACCATTGTCATGCTTACATTACACACAACTATACATTTTAAAATGCATGCTTATCTTTTGAACAATCATGAAAATTTGCATTTTGCAGAAATTCAGTCATTCTTCATTGATTTCACTGTTTGACTTTGAATATAATTTTGTCAATAAATGATATTGTTGGACAGTAAATAATTTTTCAAGTTGTTCCACTTTTGCGATTTCTATTTTGTAAACGATAAAAGTGCATTTCACTAACTTGCACATTTACATACTATTTCGAGTTGGATGGATTTCAAGTAAGTAAACAAATTCAAAACATTTAGATGAGATGTGCAAAAAAATTGGCATACCATGTTTGAGATGCAGCATTGATAAAATAGTTAAACATTTCATTGAATATCTCGTCCCTTATCAAATTCTTGACATTTGTTGACTTATCAATGCTAGGTGCCATATGGAACTGACGTATATCAGATATTTTCTTCCCAGAATAAATTTCATAAGCACGCCATCGTGAAGTTCAATAGTTCTTGTGCTCAAGCGTTCTGGATCAATACTGTTTCATGAACAGATCCACAAACCTTGCGGCATCCACTGCTGTGGGGGGCAACATGATGACAAGAATTAGCCACCTCAATGCTGGGGTAGTCATAAGCACTGCCCCATTGGGCAACCCAGGTTGCCTCCAGCATTCAAGAGGGTTAATGGGCCACACCCACTTGTAATATTCAGCTTGAATGAGTTGTAAACCAGGAAGTGTCTTGTAGCTCAAATATTGAAATATAACTTAGATATTCGCTTGATTTAATATATTGTATTTTCACATTTAACCCTCTCCCTGCTGGACTAGGCACAGACACTGCCCTTTAAGGCATCTCCGGTTGCCTGCAGCAAGGAGAGTGTTAATGGTCATATTGCATATTCTATTTTTAAGTGTTGTTAACCTTCTCCATGCTGAAGGCAACCAGAAATGCCTTAGAGCAAAGTATGTAGTAAATCCAGCAGGGAGAGTCGATGAAGTGACTGGGTATTTTTCCAAATGCCAGTTCATGAACGAGTAATAAATTTGGTTTGGCCTAACCGGCGAAATTAATGAAATTATACATGGTTTTAATCAGGAAGAATGGCTGAATGCTGAGGTCTTTCTGGGGATTGGTA
This sequence comes from Lepetodrilus ovalis, assembly GCA_032361185.1. NCBI lineage: Eukaryota > Metazoa > Mollusca > Gastropoda > Lepetellida > Lepetodrilidae > Lepetodrilus > Lepetodrilus ovalis. The sequence continues at coordinate 28,319 of JAUTBQ010144401.1, read as the reverse complement.
TTGGTCTGTGTTGACTAAGCCGCTGATCAATTCAGCGATGAGGATTGTATTTTGTCATGCAAATGTCGGAACATCAGGATGAGGCATTGCCTTCTGAATAGGGAGTACGTGTTGATCTATTTATAGCACTAATCCGGTGTTGGAGGGGGAGGGCTGTTTATGCACGTGGTGACCAGTTTTTGTTGGAAATATTTGCAAAGGTAAAATCAATGAATTTATACACTCAGTTAAATTACTAGTATATTGTAGTTGATATTTAGAGGTTATTTCAATATGTTGTGCATTTGACTTAAAATAAATTGTATTTATATCGTCTGTCTTCACTAGATGAAAGTTGATAGGGCTACAATGATGGAGCAAGGCAGAGTGTAATACATATTGTGGCATGCAAAACAAATGAAAACACATGCTCAACTCAACTAGTGTTATCATCGTGAGAAACTAAATTGTTGGCTACATGTCCATCCAATCAAAACACGAGACACAACGAATGCTCGTACAGCTTTGAACTCGATGCAGGGTAACTTTATGCAAGGGAGGTTACTCTTCCCATCATATTACTTACCACCTGTAGAGACGTCATGTGGTGTTGGAATACAGGTATCGTAATACATGTCACATCATGACAAAAGTTGAGTTATGTTCAAGTTCGGTATTAATGCTCAGGTAGAATAGTGGATTTGTATTGTCGTCAAGAGATATAGCTACGTGTATTCAATACATATTTTAATTTTAATGTATATTCTATTGGCTTCTACACGGGTTATTGATCCAGCAGCGACAGGGTTAAATACCATTAAGTTTTAACACTTATTGTAGAGACCTTAGTGTATCAAGCAATTTCCAAACTGCAGTTTCTGAATTAAAGTTACACTCTTCTCGAGGAACTCCATAGAGAGGTTGATTTGGGGACCAGTCAGTTTCGTTATCGGTTCGCTTGCACTAGTTATGGCTTCTACAATGTCTACTTGCAAGTCTGCTTCGCAGTATTTCTAAGCAGGTCATATGTTGTCATAAAGCAGGCGGTTCATTCAGAAAGAATGTGCTGATGGTGGATAAGAAACTGTTTGACTTTAATATTGTATTCTGATTATTTCTGGTTTAACCCTCTCCATGCTGGAGGCAACCGGAGATGCCATAAAGAGTTGTATTTGTGCCTAATCCAGCAGGGAGAGGGTTAAACACTGACATTTTATATAGGCTAAAATTAGTAGTTATTACTAAGATAGCTTCCTTTATTTTTAAACAATGGAGTTTCCATTAGCATTGCTTTACTTTCAAGATTATCACTAACATATCTCGATATTTTTGTAATTTTAACTTCCTGAAAACTTATTAAACTTGTTTAAAGTATTGAAGTAATCCCATGCTAATTTCTAAACATGAACATTCCCAGCTAGCACATCGCGGCTTATGATGTCGATATGATGTCGAAAATACATTGGTTTTCCATCACGACGCATATCTTCGGACATCGTATGCTGCAATATGCCGGCTGGGTTTGTGGATTTAGTATTTTTCTGTCTTCTTGGATAGTCAGAATTGATGCCAGACTTCTAATAAAATTGTTGAATTGTATTATATTCTGAGAGTAATAGGAATAATGTCCTGAATCAGAGAGATGTCAAACATGCTGCACGAACCCTGCCCCTGACTTAAGTGTACTGATTCATTACAAACAGCGACAGGTCATAGGCAGCCCTTGAGCAGTTTGACACACACCTTCGCACACAAATTGCCACAAAATACAAACCATTACGATGTTTTATTGCATGTCTCCACACTGGACGATTACAACTCTATCTGAGGAATATCTTATTACTGGCGTGACTCACGACATGCCGCGGACCCAAAGGAACATTTTTGTCGTATTTTTAAACCTCTCTTTTGGGAGATGATGTCGGGAGGGGTGTCGCACATCACTTGTTGATTTCTGCCGTGTCTAAGTCGCCGGATTGTGACATCTGACGCCATCACTCACCGACGACGAGGACATCAAAGTGGGTCGAGTCGGAGGAGAGCCATGGTGGGCAGGGCTTTGATCTGGGTTTAGCGACTGGTATCGATACCAACGAGACGTAGCATTGATGCCCTGTGACACTGTGGTATTAGGTCCAGGTAGATGTCAGTCACCGCGGAATAAGTTGAAGATCTTGGCCCAGAGGTGAGCTCGATACAGTAATAGTTTCTCAGACTTTGAGGCCCAGTGGCGGTATTGACATGTCTTTATACAATCGACTCCATGGGAGCTATTTCACAAAAGTCATTGCTAAATGTGATTTATCGGGTGATAGGTTATTATTTTACGTAAAATTGAATTTATTATTTATTGTTAGGTTCATGTTCAAACTGTTTCAATATCAATTTGAAGAAATTTGTGAAATTGCCTCCGACAGTAGGAATGTTTTTGTTATTGGTTGCTTAAAATGTTTTCAAGTAGCACAATAAACACTAATTCATTCATTCATCCATTCATTCATTCATTCATTCATTCATTTATTAATTAATTCAATGATCAGCAATGCCCCAGTTATATGGATGCTTCGCGCTGACAGTTGTCGTATTACACTCCTGTGTAAACTGGCTTAACTCTAAAGTAACATTAACTCCAATGTTAGCCATAGACTAGACTGCACCATTGCTGATGTTGTAGTTTAATTGCGCTGTGTCGTACTGTAGCGCCCAGTGGATCCTTTCACGAAGCTCTCTTATCCACTAAGAGAGTGGTAGCGCTCGCTTTGCCGATAGATAATACACTGCTAAGAGAGCGCTATCAGTCTCTTAGTAGATAAGAGAGCTTCGTGAAAGGATACCCAGGTCGCTAACACAGGTCGCTAACACAGGCCAAAAACAGGCTTCTAAGACAGGCTTCTAAGACAGGCCACTAATTCAGGCCACTAATACAGGCCACTAACACAGGCTTCTAAGACAGGCCGCTAACACAGGCCACTACCACAGGCCACTAACACAGGCTGTAGCATGTTTGCTCCGTCTCCGTATACCAGTAATGAGGGTATAAGTAATACAACCTATTCTCGACAACCAGGAAACACCACACCTGCCACCTGACTATATTCAAGTGTATATTTAACCTCCCGTATCGCTAACAAGATCTTGCTATGTCAAATGTGTAGCTGTGTGTGCATCTATCTCATTGGACAGTGTTCCTTATCTACAAACACAACTGAGGGGGTTAACGTTAATGGTTTTATGGGGAAGTGGCAAGTGTATCGGAGTATAGACCTGCATTATCGAGTTTGAATCCCATCCATGTTCTCTATGTTAAAGATGGGTTACATATGAGGGGAAAATTGGGAAGCAGATGATTGTCTACGAGAAGTTATCATTTTTATTTTATTTTATTGGCTGTGGTTCCTGATTCTTACTAACGAAGCTGGTCTAGGTTGTCCTCCCGTCTGTTACAGGCCAGTGGTATTGTTAACATTCTGTCAGAAACCGCCGACTCAAAACAAATGTACTATTTATTAATTTGTTCAAGCAGTGTCTTATTGTAATATGAATGTGATACGAGATAAAAACACACCTAGACGTGGAACCTGTGTAATAATAAACTAATACAACACTTAAGCTTATGAGGCAATGAACGATTTCGTTTGTTTTGCAGATTGATTTTACTGGAATATAACCTCTTTATATATTTATTCAAGTGATAATGGAGATCGTCTCGGTGGGGGATAATGCCGTTGACATTAACCTCCTCACTATCGTAGCGGACAGGAGGTGCCCAGTATGAAGTGCTTCATGATTTGTTCATGGTGTGAAGGGTTAACATTCCGTGATGTATTTGTCAAACATTAATATTTAAAATGCATTTAATGCTGTCATTGCCGGGTACTATTTGCATTTGAGATGATATTGCGAGAAATGGAAGGTGGGGTATTTTACACATGTGGTGGTCTGTCACCTAGATGCAGATTGGTGCATTTTATTTCTTAGCGTGTATTTTTAGCGACCATGTTGACTTGAATATTGATGTATTTTCTATGATTTCTTTTCAAGTATATTTTACAAACATTAATTTACATACATTCAGAAAAACTTCCTTATTGAGTGTTCTTGATAATAATACCGTAGCTTATAAAAAGTGCAATATGCAACAACTGACTTAGAAAGGTGCAACAGGAAGTTCGTAAAAAATATTTAAAAAACCAGAACAATTGTCTGGAAAATGTCAACCAGTGCATTTAAGGGTCGTTTGACTGGAGTCTATCTTCCTTGTGACTGGCTGTATCCAAGACAGGCAATGCCGCCCTGAGGAGAGCAGTCCTCTATCAGCTGACTAATCCTCCACCCAGACAACCTAGCCCCATTGCCCACTGACCCACATTCACAGCTACCCACTGTTTCAAAGGGTGACTTTTGAAATACCTGCAATTGTGTTCAGTCTTTTTGGCAAAATCCCTATTAGGGGTGATAGAGAAATCGTAGTTGTATTTCAAATCCTGAACATCTATCATTTGGGCTGTCATTTTAAATTACAAAATAATTTCTTCGAGATGATAATAAAATGACTCTGCAATTGTTAATTGATGGCTGATTATGTTGATGATAATCTTGTATTGAAAAAGCACACACAATGGGGTTAACTATTGTCTGAAATGGGTTAACTATTGTCTGAAGGGGTACACTATTGTCTGGAAGGTCCCATCTCGGGTTTCCACTTGGGCTCACACATTGTTGGCCCTTACAGACCTCTGCCTGCCGGTGACCCCTGACCCCGCAAACCTAAATGACAATTTCACTGCAACATGGTAATTTTAGCTTTTGAAATTTGAGGATTTGAGGGTGGTGGTGTTTGAATGGACAGAATATCGTCCCCCAGGCTTGTGTGTGTAGCTTCTTTGTAGGGGCGGCAACACAGTGCATTACACTAGCATTCATATCGAGATTATCATTACATCACAGGATTATCCCACCTGTTTGTATTGATTCCTGCTGCAGAAGCTCTAGGATTACATGGTAGTGCTGGGCCCAGATGATGGTGATGGAAACTTACATATAAAACTTACTGGCCCGAATAGTGATAGAAATAACAAATGTTTACAAAAAACCATGAATTTCTACTAGCCCTTGGGATACCTTTAGCATTGGGAGATGGCTCTGGATAGCAGGGCTAGTGTTAATTTTCATCCCTGCATATGTAAATAGCTGCTTCTGGTATAGTGTAACCTCAATATAACGCTGAATTTGGGTTCCATGACATACAAGCCTTATATGATAGTACAGGTTATATCGAGGGGACACTCCTACCAGACACTGGACCAGAAAGATAAAACATTTCATCGTATTCAAATCTTATGTTTTTGCAGAATATATTGCACTCATTTGCTGATTTGGTTGCGTTAACGTGGATAAGTTAGATGGGTTTCTGGTTATTATTCTTGCAGAATATAGTTTCTTGTCCATTTATTCTTGCAGAACATAGTATCTTGTCTATGAGCCAGGAAATAACCCTTGTACGATTCGCTAATGAAGTTATGGCAGAAAATCTTGTCTGCATCCTCCGCCAAAGTTCGCCTGTTGATCGATAACAGAATTAGTACTGTGGGCAGGGACTGAGGAACAAGCACATGTTGTAATCCCCCTTGGCAGTCCCGGACATCCACCATTAGTGGAAAGTGTGTAATGATCTATACATATATTGATGCTCGGTTTTACAAATGTATTTTTTTTTTTTAGCAAGTGATAACACAAGCAATCCATATATGATTATAGCAGCATTCACATTGAGAAAGAAGACCACCATAAATTATTCTGGACATGTTCCAAAGAGAAAAATGTTGGTCATTTACCGGTACTTGGAAGTGCAGTGACACAATCCCATGAACTCGGTGACAAGGAACCGATGAGAGAGGGGAAAACTCATTGTCGCTTTGCAATTATCAGGGCAAGTGCGAGATACGAGCGTCCATGTCAAATTCAGTTTAGTTACACGCTGGTAACCAGTTGCATGTGAAGAAGCCACTCTCCTGCCTCAACCCCAGATCAATATTTGATCAGAGTCGAGTCAAGGCGCCACGGTAGGGGCCCAAATATATCTCGGGCTCGGTGGTTACACCGTGTTTTGAGGTGTTCTTCCTGCCAGTCGACATGAACGATAGACTCCCTGATGGGGACGACTTGACGCCGGGCAGCTGATTAACGCCGGACTGCCAGTTAACGTCGGACAGCAGCATGGGTGCCGCCCACGTGGACACAATCCCGGGGATGCAGTCCATCGACCCACGTCCGTCCGCTGGGCTCGGGAGTCAGTGGTTTTTCCTGGAGTGGCTTGACCGGTGGCGAGGTGTCTCGGGCGTGTAGCAGCCTGTCGAGGACGACCACAGCACCTGTGGAGATCACCGGCACACACCAACCACGGATATTTGCCGACTGAGTCACTCTCGGACCGCTTAAATCTCTTGCAACCGGCAATCACGAAGTGACCCTATCAGCCGGAGAATGAGGTCAGGCCCCATTCATAGGTACATTATCATCGAGATCTCTGCAGGTGGATAATCCCTGTTGCGTTCCGTCTGTTGTGCTGGCGGTGGTGACGAGTCTCGAGCATGTCGGTCTGTCCAGCTCTCGGTAGGCCGACCCTCTGGGGCGACACTCCGGCGACACTCTGGGGCAGTGCTTCGCCCAGCTCTCCTCGGGTCGTCCATCAAAGTCCTCCACGTTTAGGTGTATGTTCTACACCACTTACAAGCCCGTCTGACACAGGGAGCAGCTGAACACTTCTGTAAGTGACGAGATCATCTATCAAGTTCTACCTGCCTGTCTTTCCATGCTGTCAGCCTGGTAAATTTATTACACACACATCTACCGCCTGTGTTGTGGTATCACAGATCCACCAGCGTATCAGAAAACGTAAAAACGTGGCACGACTGTGGGTTAAATCTGTGTGGATATGTCCCTAGTACCCATGTCTTCATGTTTATCAAGTAAGTGCAGTGTATTGTATCCTTGTATTCTGTGCTCTGTGTGTGATATTGGCTTCATATCACTAGGTGTAGGTTATCTCTGTGTATTCTCTGAGGTCAGGTTCTAGCAACTGGGTAATTATAGCTGTTACTACTGCTGGCAAACATGGATCATATCAAGATGGAGGTATATTCAGATCTATATTATTTTTGTATATTATGTTGTGATAATGACTAAATGAGGTCGTGGAAGGTCAAAAGTACTGTTAGCTGTACAAACTTGTCACTACAAGTGTGTCATACTGTCAGCTTGTCCAGTCACAGGCAAGGTCAAACAATAGTAATGACTACAGATCTATAATGGAGCCACTAGATTCCAGCTTCGATTTTGAAATTTTTACCAATTTTAGAAAGGGATCTTTTTTCTTCATAATACAACATGGGAAAATAGCTCATATTAATCAGCTCAGTTATTCAATTTCTTTCCCACTATAATCAATTCTTCATTAATGAGGCATTTTTGTCCAATCTTGTTGGTTTAGGAGAAAGCATGTCCCAATTCATATCATCCTGTTGATGTTATTGGCCTAGGCCAATATTAATTTTTGTGTGTATATGATGCATGGCCCATACTGATGGCTTAATAAGTGTCTTAGAATAATCGCATGGATAGGCTTCGCCCATTATTCATTTCAAGTGGCATGTTTCTCAACACCTTCACAGCATTAATGAACTTCTTTCTGCTTAACGAGTTTTCCCAAATGAGCGCTGTTTGCTCGGTGCATGCTGCGGTGCTCACAGAGGTGCATGCTGGTCAGGTTTTAGTGTTTGATCCTTTACCCAGAGGAAGCTTGACGTTCCACGCACAATCTGACCACACTGAGAGGGGAAAGTATCAATTCTGGCCGCGTGTTATGGAATTATGACGGCACGTTCCATCTCTCCATCTCGGATGGCTTGCCAAGAGGACCATTAATTTACTGGCGGGAATGCAGGTTGTCAGTTACGTGATATTCACAGGCAATGGGATGGGTTCGGAGGTCGAAGTGTATTCAAATGACCTTGTTGACATAACCAACAAAATTTCTCAAATATTGGATATTACATGCTTTTCTCGGGGCATTTTCCTGAACAATGCAGCAAGTACTTCATGGTAGAAGATCTGTCCTTAGATGTGACAAATAGACCCATATTCAGGAAAACTACTCAAATCCTAGCTATTACATTATTTCATGTGGCATTGATTTTACTGACCAATGTGGCGAGTATAAGTCTATGTATAGACGTGATGAATAGAACGTGGAATCATGATACATGTCATCTTGCAGATGGATTGGACCCAATATGCTCCATGCACACCTCATTGTGGTGGGTTGGTGGATGTCGCTGCTCTCTGGGGCGTCCCATCATACCTCCAACTATGGATTGGGTTACCATGGCCAGTGGTGATGAGCGTCGGTTTATCATGTGAAGGATTAATCTCGAGAACGTATCAAGTCTATCTGGTATCTCAGTGTGTCGTCCTCATGAGGAGGCGCATGAGTTGATTGAATTTGTTTTGTGGAAATCAAAGGTCAAGGTCACGTGCAAGATACTGCCACTATCTTCAAGAATTACAAGTGATGTCAGAAGCTGTTCTTTGCATCTCTTGTAGCACTGCCTGTGCGACCTGTGTTTTTAGTCGAGGAGATGACTGAAGCTACTGGAAGAACTAGTGTCTATATTTTGCTATATGTAAAACAATTTGTAATAAAATATTAACAAGTACAGTACGTCATGAAATGCTCATGGAATTATTAGGCATTCAAATTTTCGTAGATCAAATTTGTATGAAACTTATTTTTGGATGTTGCATATCATGCTAATTATGCAAACAGGTGAATTATCTATCAAGATATTCCTGCCAGATGGACACCTGTGAATTATGTTGTAACCTTGGAAGCATGGACGTATTTAGGCGTGGCCTTACATTCATGCCGAAAGGCATCCTAGAAGGAAGTTAACTACTTTATTCTTTATCATAAAAATGCAGTAAAATAGTATCCGAAATAATGAGCCACACCTAAAATACACTTTGAGCCACCCTCTAGAAAGTGTCGAGATCCGCCCCTGTGTACTGTAATTGAATGGTTATAATCTGTCAAACTTTGTGCTTGCACGTTTTCTAAATAGCCAGTGTTAATTCATTGCAGTATTAATTTATTATGCATTCATTATGATAATGTATTTCCTCAAGCATAGTCATGGTATATAAATTTGGTAACATGGATCATATGCTATTAAACTAGTATTCACATTTATTTATTCATGTGACACACATACCAACATGTTCAGTTTGATATTTCACAGCTAGGCCTTTTTTTTTTGCTCCATTTTTTTTTTGTATTGCCACTGGTTGTCCTGTGAATGATTAATGACAGGCTGGCACCATGTTGAAGTCAGTGAGTACAGTCACACACATCTGAGTGTAGTGTCAGTGGTAGTGTTCATCCCCAGACTGTAGTGTAGTGTCAGTGGTAGTGTTCAACCCCAGACTGTAGTGTAGTGTCAGTGGTAGTGTTCAACCCCAGCCTGTAGTGTAGTGTCAGTGGTAGTGTTCATCCCCAGACTGTGTAGTGTAGTACCAGTGGTAGTGTTCAACCCCAGATGGTGTGTAATGTTGTACTTCACCCCAGGTCTAACTACACACCTCCTATGTGTTCATCATGGCCTATGTGTCATACTGACGATATCATCATTTGTGATTGAGTATAATGAATCATTTGGAGAAAGTTTTTTTTTTGTCAGAAGTGTTTGTTTGCTGTTGTTTTGCAACCATTTCCATCATGTATGGGCATAATATTTACGCTGTGACATACAGCACTATGTCAAAATCAGATCCGTTTATAAAGAATAAAGCTATCATTACCTGGCGACAAAATAACAAAAAGGTTATCTTACTGTAATTTGCATGTAATGTTAAAAAGTATTTTTTTTGTAAATACAATGAAAATCACAATCAGTGGATTAAATTTGTATTCTTATTCGTTTTCCTGCGAGTCGAGGTTTGACCTAGTGTCATGTTGCCGTCCATTGTACTGAATTAAACCAACAGGCATGCTTGTAGCCGCAGTCGAAGTTGATAATTGAATATGCATAATTCATGAAGTAGGTCATGAGGTCAGAAGGCCTTAGTTTGTTTAACATGACAGTCAGCATGTTTATGCTTGTTGTGTCTCTTCCCGATACAATACACCTTCCTATTGCGGAATGCCTCCCTCACTGACGGTGTTAGACAGCAATAAACCTCAATTCACAAACACTGATAAGCAAACTATTCACAATATTGAAGATCAGTTGTTTGTTCAAGAAAACGAAACACGAACATGGTAATTATCAGCAAGATGCATATTCTCAAATTATGTTTACTTTTCTTGAAGGTTATTATGGTGGTGTGTTGTAATAACCCTTTCATGTTGAGTTTATCAGTTGTTAGTGTTATTTCTATCTTGAAAGGTTTACCATTGATAGATTTCCTTTCAGAACATACCTGTTAGCACATAAATTGAGAATATACCTGTTAGCACATTAATTGAGAATATACCTGTTATAGTACATAAATTGAGATCAAGAAACGATCATGAACTGTTTGTCTTCAAGTTCACAGATTGAGATAAATTTGTTCACATTCCAACATGTCCACCATGGCCATCATGCTATATTATTGCAGCTGTTACATTTCTTCCCTTTATCCCTTTAACTGTCCAAACACCACTAATTTTTCAAGCGTTTCATGATTTGTCTAGCCAATTTTCATCTGGGTGACCAATCAGATTTTGTGGTTTGATGTGGCAGCCAGCGGTTGGATCTTCTCGATCAATCCATCACATGTGCAATATCGCAATATCGCCATTAACCACATTGTTAACTTTCGTTGCCAGGCCGGGGCAGAAATCTGTCTAATTAGTTTCTTTTTGAATCAGTGTGACTCTTTCAGTTCATCAGAAAAAAAAATTGATTTCTTCACCAAATTAATCTACACTTAATTTTTTTTGGGGTCGCCTAATTTCTTCTCTCTTCATGTCGTATTTGTGTTGTCTTGATCTGCGTTGGGAGCTGTTATGTGTGTTATTCAGGCTCTGTTCCCGCTGAATGTTGGTCCGTTATTTCTCTTATAATGAAGTGCTTAGTATTCATTGGATGCTGTGTCGTGTTTGCTGAGTTGTGCATCTCCATATTTGTGCGGATAAATTATGATTTTGAGAGCGATACCGTAGACATGTTGCGATTCGACAGTTCTCATGTTGCGATGGTCGACTTCCATCGTACTGTACTCGAGGTTTAAGGGTAAATAATGCTATAGATATGTGGCACCTCTTGGGTCACCTAACACTGAGAGGGTTCACTTGTTGTTTCATATATTTAATATTTATTACACTTCATGATAATGATAATAATGATAATGATAATAATGATGATGGTGATGGTGACGACAACGACGATGCATTTATGAAGCACAACGTCCACAGTTCAACTGTGTTCTGTTCACTGTTGATATATTCAACAAAATAAATTAAGGGCCAGCAGACATTTTATGGGAAAACTTCCTAACAAATTTCGGAGCTTGTCTTGAGGAGTCTGGTGCCATTTTTCTTCCAATGTATCTGCAAGCCCTTGAAGAGTACCTGTGTTGTTAAAATGATATAAAGCTATATTCATATGTCCAAAATGTCTACCGACTCTTATTTAATTTTGTTGAGTATAGTTGACTGCACCGTCTTAAGAGATATGTTCGCAAATGGCGTAGTTTTGAAGTTAATAAATGATAGTAATCTTTCAGTAGCAGGTTATCACCCTATTGTAAACAGACCTATAAAGCACAATGGAAAAGGGTATTACATTCCAACAAATAGGTATCTTTGTATTCTGGATAATTTTAGTATCTTGCATTCTTTATGAATTGCTTTATTTTCTCTAAATACATCTACATGAATGCCATTCTTTGCTTTGGTGAGTCACTTGTTGGCGAGTGTACAAAAGAAGAAAGGAAATAAAGCTATTTGAATGGTTACTGTCATGCGATATCGTCATAGTGACTACAAGCCTGTCTGTTACTTGACATGTTTTATATGAATCTCGTGTGGTTCAACTCGATGCATTGTACATACATTGTGACCACATACCCACTTTGTTCACTGTAGATACTTGTTGAATCTGTCAGCGTTTGAAGTGTTTAAATTAACTTCCCATGAAAGCTATTTCTTTCAATTATTAGTATATAACATTAACAAGATTAATAATTAACAAAATTAACGGAAAAAAACGTTTGTGGAAATTACTATTTTCTGTTCAAATTTACAACTTGTTCTGAAATTACATTGAAAATCTTAGCGATAGAAATCTTGGTGCAATACCTTCTCTCTGAAGGATGCGCACTCATCTACCAGTAGTGTTATTAAACACTAATCTTCATATTTTAAGATCCCTGTCATGATTTCTCGAAACAAACTTGAGTTTGAGATTTAGCTCAGCTAAGATTTCTCCCATTGGTACAGCATTGGGTCAATGGGAGAAATCTCAGCTAAGCAAACTCTCAAACTTAAGTGTACCTCGAGAAATCGGGGCCTGGATTTATGAGTACTATGTTAACAGCAGCATTTTGTTGTTCAATGTTACATTCTACAGGTAAGTGGATGCCGAATAATTACGGTCCACAGCCACCACCCATCCACAAACATCCGCACGCATCCACACCCACCCACCACCCATCCACACCAACCCACACACATCCACCAACCCAATGGTCTATCTGTATGTTAATACTGAATTCAAATTTCATAATTGCTCTGTCTTTATGGGCAAGTTCTACTTCTCAATCACCTGCTTTGTATTAGCAGTTTAGCAACATATTTACTGACCGACATCTCCAAACTAGGTTAGCAAATGTCATTGTTCCTTCTCATGAAACGAGCCATTCAAAAACGACTGATTAGTTTCTCAAAACATCGATAGAATATATTCCTTTCGAAACTATGAGAAACTCGTTTGAGAATTCAATAACCAAATAACAGGCCATTGCTACCATCTTACAACCACTAGTTCCACGAGATGATTGTCTCCGTGGTTCTCATAATTGGTGGAAGAATGTGGGTACCATCAGCTGCTCAACTCACATGGTACTTCTTACAATTGGGCAAAGACCGCCCCGTGTGGTTCTCCCGGCTTGCTCCGCCTCGCGATGTCCAGACAGGTACAGCTTGCTGTCTGTCTGTCTGTCTGTCTTGGCTCTTCCACCGCTCGGTCATCCCACTGTCTGCTGGTTCAGAGATTGGCGCCAAGCTATGTGATATTGATTTATATCTCACACTTCTCCGAAATTCCTTCCGCTGCTGTGACCTTGACCTCCTGCATGGATAAATCTTGCACATGATTTGAATTTCAGTACGCGCTTCCCCGCTCTGACATGTGTATGATGTATTGGACGTTATTTATGGGAAACAAATAGGCGACTTGTTTGATTTGATTACAATGGGGTTGTATCATCCAGATTGTGAACACAATATGTTTTATTTTATTTGCCATCACTCAAATAGTAATGACTATAAACTCTTTATTGTATTTATATTTTTGCCATAAAATATTTGATACTAAATAGCCGATCTTGGATTTCTTACACAGTCTGTTTTAGAAAAATGTTTGTCCTTTACAATTTACCCTTTTTTCCCCCCACTGGAGGCAACCTCAGGGGTCTTTATGGAGTAATGGTTGTTAATATCTCAGCATGGAGGAGTCATTCCAAAACTGACCATGTTCCAGGATTTGATTGGGACAATACTTTCTTCATTTTCACTGATGTTTCATGTTTCCGTTTCAGCGCTTGGAGGCGGTGAGCAACCAATGGCAGGTGGCTAAGGTGGAGGTGCGTCAGGAACGTCTTCAGCAGCTGCAGGAGAAGGTAGAACTGCAGCAGCATCTACTGCAACTACAGAATGACCTCGCGCAGCAACGTCGTGACCGCGAGCAGCACACTCGGCAACAGGTACGTCCCTTGTCTCAATATCCTCAGTTCTTTCAAAGTCCTTCATATAGGTCTAGAGTGTCGTTGGCACAACAGGCACTTGGTTGTATCCTCTAATGATCTAGAGTGCACAACATGAGGACTTGGTTGAATCCTTCGTATAGATCTTAAGTTTACAGGACACAATGAGCACTTGGTCGTATCCTTTGTATAAATCTGGAGTGTGCACAACACAACGAGGGCTTGGTCATATCCATTGTATAGATCCAGAGTTTACAGGACAAGGGTTTGGTGGAATCGATTGTTCCGGGAGGGTTGCTTTGATAGGGTCCTTCATGCAGTAGGGACGGTGTCCGGAGGCAGTGGGTGTGCCCCGGTGAGTGTTGCCCCGGGCTAGCTCCGACACTTGTGCAAGTACAATAGCACTTATTGATCATCTTGGAAAAGGCCAACTGCAAAAGTAGTACAGAGAGAGGGAGAGAAAAAACACTTAATGATGCCTGGGAAAGGGTTGTGAGTAGATTGCAGTATGGTGGGGGGACAATGAGGTTTTGTGGGATCCATTGCTGGCGATTGATCTGTGACAGGTAGTCGGGTAGGTTCTGTGATATGCTGCATCCTCCCTGATCGAGTAGTTCTTAGTCACTCGCTTTCCTAACATCTTTGCTGGAGCAATCACAAATATTTTGACATGGCTGTGTTGTTGGTTTCATCAGAAAGGTCAAATATTACCCACACAAATAAAAATACATCGGTCTCCACATTAAATATGTTGGTTATTTTGAGTTATTTTAATTTAGCTGGGTTTTTTTTAATTCAATTCTATTTGGATCATAATTACATGAATAAAATAAGGAAATCTATTTTAATCTTGCCTTCTCTCAATATGAAGCTTTGCATTGTGTGGAATTGTGTTATCTGGGAAAGGCAAAATACTGATATTTTTTTTTAAAGTTCCAGAAAATAAAAATGGTTTGCAAATGCAATCCATTTCCTTCTCAGTAAAGAATAACGACTTACAGCATTGAAATCTGCGTTAATCAAAAGTAATTGTAGTTGGCTCTGAATGCACATGCATTTAAAGATGTAATAATGTACATGAGCTATGCCCCTGAATTCAACCCAGTTAGAATGTAATGAAAATTCATTGCCTGTTATATGTAGGACCTAGTGAAAGTAATAAGGATTATTAATTTATTAGATAGAGTCCGAGTCAAAGTGATGCCTTTTGTCTGTTGAATACAAGGCTTCTGATATACATGCATGGAAGTGATGGGCTAATTTGCCTGAAAAATCCCTAGAAAATTATCGTATATTTTCATTAATGTCTTGTCTGACGAGAACAGGATTTATTTTTCGTTACGTCCAGCCTTCTCAGATTTCATACGATCTTTTGCATTCCGTTTATCTTTTCATTTTTCTTTCTTTTCTTTTTAATTCCAGCATAAACTTGATACTATTTATATCAATGATCATTTATCCTTTCATGCATGACTCAGCACGCAATTATTTCTTTCGTACAACCGTCATGATGACATCAGGTGCGAGTATTAAGTTTAGAAAGTCATTTGTACAGCGCTGAAGTTTCGTCAGTTGTCTGCTCTTTCATCTGGGCCTGGTAGGGTGGCAGTCTTTCATTATTACAATTCATGTTTAACCCTTTCTGTGATGGAGGCAGCTGAAGGCATCCTGTAGATCCGTGCTCTGGATTAAGCCAGTCGTGAGGGGGTTAACATGCATTGCTCACCCCAGGGCCTCGCATCATTGCACGGGAGAGACACGAGCAATCTCTCGAGTCATTGGGTCCGACTAACTCCATCTCTAAGTAGAGCTTACTATCTAGGTCAATCATCGAGAACCCCCTGGTGTTCCTCATTGTTAAGTGCTTCCTGAGTTACGTCATGAAAGTAAATCTCCTTAAAAAAAGTTCTATATATAAAGTAATTATTGGATAATACACTATTTATGCTATGTTTTTTTTCTGGCACAAAGTTATTCATGCAGTCGGGATTAAAATTACAGGGTAAAGTTGTTGTAAGTATTGCAGATTGCTTTACTGAGCGAAATAAAGAACAATAGCGTGAATCAGGATCTGTAACAGTTGTCTGAAACTGTTCCCAAAAGCAATAATATTAAAAGATTATTAAATGAAAAGCAATAATATTAAATAATTATTAAATGAAAACATTTAAACTCAATATGGTGTCTTAAATGATATGCAATGACATGTGACATGCTACGAGATATTTGAATTAGTTATTGATGGACATTATATTTCCTTAAGAAGTATTATCCTTGGTTTTGTAGTTCATTGTGGAAGGACCTCAATGAGTATCTTCGATAATTTTCCTAATATTTTATATAAATATGAATTGAGTCTTATGACAATCGACATAAATCAAACTTGCCACACAAATGTAATACTGATTATTTCTTTATAGAAACATAACATTTAAATAAGAATGCAGACCTTAGGATTTACAGCCATGTATCGAAAACATGGATATGGGAAAGGGGAGTATGAGTTAACACAGGAAACGGAGAAACAAACTGCATGTAAATTTGTCTGATTTACTGCTGCGGCAAATGGTTTGAAGTCTGTCTTATTGCTGGAATAACCACCAGCCTGAGCTGTAATTCTCCAAGATTGTCGACTGTGCATTAGTGTCCACATATCAGCTAGTCAGTAATTTAACGCCTGATTAGACCCGGGTGATAGCAATCCCCGGAACATTCAGCAGCAAATTTGCATATGGCAACGTCCATCGTACCAGTACCTTGTCGAGCGCCGGCCAACGGTGCCGTCGTCCTCATCCGTGTTTGGCAATCATCCACGGCCATCTACATACAAACGATGAAAGAGTATGGCCCGTTTCGGACTCACTTGGGACCGAGGTACCGACGTAATCTTCCGATGATGCCGAAATGAATACAGGCTCGTGGAAACTACAAACAACTTCACAGGTCTGCGCTGTTTAGCATTCCACTCTTGACGGCGCTCCATTGGAGCTCCTCCATCTCTTTATTGGCCGGCGTGCGCGGCTGACGGCTACGCATGTAGATTTAGGGGGCAATGGCCATGGCAATCAGGCAGTAAAGCCCCAATGTGGATGGCAATTATACAACAGTACCCCATCAATATAGCCATTGTGCTAATTTATGCACAATAACCCGATCCCTAATTTCGGGATTTATCTCTATGTGTAAACAGAAGTGAAGGTCAAAACATTTTAGTGGCAGAAGGAAACAAGCTTCGACAGAACTGTGAAAACAAATGGGATCTTTGCTAGTACATGATTACAGGTTTTTAATTCCTAAGATGCTAGTAGCTTTCATCTTTCTAACGTATTTATTCAAACTATTCTGATATAATTTTGACTTAATTTATATAATTCCTTATTGTGGTGTTGAAATCTTGTCACGAAATTATCACCCAACCTTATTATAATACTACTCAAATATTGGTTAGTTGCCATGTATTTTCACACGGATGTAAGATTTACAAAGCATTAGCCACTTACGAATTCCATTTGCATTTATTTTATACATCACAATACTTACCTGACCTCAACAAACTTCGCAATTTCTTTTTAAAATGTAAAAGTAATTCTTTAAAAGAAAAAGACCCCCGTAGAAGACCTTCGTGGTTTGTTATGCAAGTATGGAGTTTTCTGAAAGCAATAGGACTACTTGAATAGCCTACTGACAAGAACCTGTCCTAATTGAAGACTGGTCCCAGTTTGAACATGGAAGGTGTGAAGTACAAATACATAGAACACACTCAGCACCTATGAGTCTTGAGCCGTCTATAAACACGGTGTCTGAAGTTCGCCAACAAAGTCAAGCGTGCCCCTCTGTAAAATATTTTGCACATATCTGTAGACGTGTCACGTGACTCGGTAGGTCACATGACTCCTGAACTATCGCATGCGGATCTGCCAGCCAAATATTAAATATGCCCTGGTCATGGACGGTAACATTTTGTGTTATTGTCTCTGATGTTTAGTGAAAATGAAAAAGCATTATCTGTTTCACATTGTCACAATATCAGTGTTCAAAATTCTTGATGTTCAATCAGATTTGTATTTATTATCTCCAGTGAGTGGGCTGGAGGGATAGGGGTGGAGTGTGTGGGGTGGGTTATGGGTGGGGGAGGTAAATAGTCTAACATGTGTTCAATTCTTACCTACTGAACTTCCTATCAACCTAAGAAAATTGGTTTTAAATTTAATCAGTTCAAGTCTAGAAATGTTTAAGTCTATATCAAAGGCTCTTTCATTTTGCTATCCTTCCTATATTGAAAAATATCTTTTCACAATGTGGTGTTGGAGATGTTGGAACTTCAAATGTATGCCAATGATGTCATTTGGAGAAGAAAGAAAATGCATGATTAACGAATGTACACTGCTTGGAAAGGATGTTAATATGCTTGGAAAAGAAGAAAAAATGCTTTTAACAAAAGGAGAAAGGCAGTCATCAGGTTTGTTTAAGAACACCGTATCGGGTGTTCACCATGTGGCTTGAAGTGATTGGGCCCGGCTATCTCCAGTGATTGGGCCCGGCTACCTCCAGTGATTGGGCCTGGCTAGCTCCAGTGATTGGGCCCAGTTACCTCCAGTGATTGGGGCCCGGCTACTTGCATGCTATGGAGAGGAGCTAGCGTACTTGGGATCATCTGTCAAGTACGGCCATGATTGCGTGAGTGGAGCACGTAAACGTTAAGTCGACCTAGAACTTCCTCGCAGCTCAATGGATGGATCTTTCCATGCAAACTTTAACGGAGCATTTGATTGCATCGTCTTTCTGACCCCGCCCTGGTGTCTATACTTGTGGTGGTAAGGATACAAGATACAAGATAGCACCACTTTTGTACCTTAAGGGAAGCTACTGAATTAGGTTACAATGACTTCCTCTTTCTGGATTATAGGCCGTAACATATTTTCTCGAGGAACTACCCCACTAAAAATAACCAATTTAATTTCCTTCAAGCTAATTTATTGCATCAATTTGTTCTACAGCATAATAGGTTTTAATGACAAATTAGATTGTCATTGTCCCATAAAAATAAATTCATGGTTTTCCACATTCTGTATGACAATGTGAAAGGCAAAAGATTTATTGGACTTGGTTCTTGCTCTAGCAAATGTAGCACCACACATTGTGCATTTGTTGAAGAAATTTATTAGATATTGAAATATTTTTTTTGGGTGATTTTTTTTTTTTGCTCTCATCTCAATTCAAATTATTCACAACAGTAATAACCCTTTCTGGATGGTCTGCTAGATTCCGCACAAGCATTGAGTATAACCTTTACCAAGCACTGAGAATAACCTTTACCAAGCATTGAGAATAACCTTTACCAAGCACTGAGAATAACCTTTACCAAGCATTGAGAATAACCTTTACCAAGCATTGAGAATAACCTTTACCAAGCATTGAGTATAACCTTTACCAAGCACTGAGAATAACCTTTACCAAGCACCATTCTTCAGGGCATTTCAAGTGTTCTTCAGTATGACCAGTTTTACAACACTGTTCTATGATCCTAGAATGTAGAAAGATAACATGTCGGGACTGGCCGTCAAAGCTAGCCTAGGGGGGTGGGGATGGGTGTGGGGACAGGGGTTGGGGTGGGATTGAGAGGGAGGGGTCACAGACTGGAAACATCTTCTGACATTCATGTAGGGTCATGCATTCAGGGCAGGCTCCAAATATGAACCCGGACTTAGTTAGTGAGTACCAACTGTTCCCTCCAGTGGGTATTGGGTCCAGCCTACATGTCCTGTCTTCCCCACCTGTCTTCCCCCGTCTTCTCCAGCAGGACCGCACTTGCTGGATGGAACTCTCACGCTATCGCCTCCCCTTTCACAGCGAAATTAACATGGCCTCGCCCCATTTTAGGCAAAGTCCATGTGAACTCTCCATTTACAGTGAAATCCTCAGATTGCAGTGTGTCCATAATAACCATTTTGTGAAAGACCTCGGACCTTTGAAAATAAAGCTCTATTCATTTGCCATTGGTAAATAAGTCATTGATGATTTGAAAGGAGTCGTCAACACATGGGTGATGGTGAAAACCGAACAATTCTTTAACACCGTGCTGGCATTCCTACAGTCATATTTGTTCTCTGGCCAATTGAAAACAGCTATTCAGAGTTTGATAATAGGCTGCACCAACCCACTCATTCTTAGTCATCAGTGAAGAGTATGTTCACGTGTTCTTCTTACACGACAACTTCTTAATAATGTTATTTTTATGATTATGGAAATGTAATATGAAATAAATGCATACATTTGAAGTTGACTGCAACAACATGAATAAAATACCTTCCACGTATTTACGACATTACACAATTCAATTTCAACTGGTTATCATTCAATTCCAGTAATAGTAATACTGTATACATGAGTCAGGGTCTTTCAATGGAATATTCCAAGGCTTAATAAAATCCGCGAAGGTTTTCACCACGGAACACTGGAATGTGTAGGAGGTGGCGACCAGGAAAATACTTTATCCCGGATTATCACGGTTATAATATACATTAAATATCAGCAGTGTTCTATTATTTGCTACTTTCTCCTTTATGCTGGTGAATGGAGACAATCGTACTATGAAATATTCACCATTCACCAGAGTGAATAAAGAGTTAACCGTTTCACCTCGGCACGTTGTCACCCTCCCCGGGGGACGATCACAACGCCGTGTCGAAAACATAAGTTCCTGTCTTCCCAGGCAAGAGATCACGGCTCTGCAGTGGCACTACCGCGATTAAGTTGTCAGGGAGGGTCACGGTTCAGCAATTTACCGCTTGGTAGTGTGTGAGTGGGCTCGTTCACCCGTAGCACCGCTAGGAAGAGTATCCAGTCATCGGTTCCATAGATTTAAGTTATGAGCCGCCGTATGAGGGATTACTAGGTATATTGTGAAGACATGTTCAGTTAATACTGTACTGACAAATACTTTTGTCACAATAAGATCCTATCATTGCAAAATTATGTACTTGATGACTCCTTACGTTTTTTCCATCGTCGCAAATGGGTGAAAGATTCCTGTGGTGACTTTATAGTCCATAATCACTATTAGCGAGTATTCCAATTCCATGTATTGTCATTGCATATGGGCAAGATATTCAAACAGTGATATAACACAAATCCATCAATATGTTGGAAGTAATTTGCAACATGTAATTTGAAACATGTTCCTGATGCGATATTGATAGGATGCAGTTTGTAGTGGCAATATGGATATCATCCTTGGTCTGTCAGTACCAGCTGGTGCTCGCAGGTTTACTGTAACATTCAGCACTACGGATGTTGCAGGCTTCCTTCTGCCCTAAACTAACAAGTCATTATATTAGTTAAAGATTCTAGAAAGTGTCTCTAAACCCCAATGGAAAATACAATAAGATATTTTCAACATGAATATATCAGTCTCATTGCATGTATAAACAAAATATTACATTTTAAGGTTTGAAGATGAGTTTCCTGAGAAGAAGGTAATGTTGACTAACCTGCAGAATTTCTGTGTGGTGATCATATATATCCTCGAGAGTTGAAAACTAATTTGAAATGTATTCTAACTGTTGCAGTTTCATATATATATGCATTAAGATTGAGCTTTAAAAGGTCTATGGTTGGACCCGGACTTGCCCTAACGGTATAGGTCTAATAACGGCACTACTTCATTCCCCACTCCCCACTCCCCTCCCCCAACCCCCACCCACCACCAATCTTTAACATACCCCACCCCTACCACTCGGCTCCAACCATAGACTGGGTAACATTGTGCAGTGGTTGTTGTTTATTGTCTATAGATTATTTAACATGAACATCGACTGAACAGCGACTGGTGTCCAATAGAATTGCATTACAGGGAATAATGGCAGCATGACAATACTTTTCGTATATTTTCAACTTTACAAGTAAGCTGATATAATCTCACGAAGCTCGTGTCTGCATTGATAATGTAGTCTTATTATTACTGTCATGACTTCTCAAGAGGTTGAATATTCCCATTTAAGTGGACTCGCCTTAGAAATTATTCCAATAAGAAAACTAGAAGGGTTTGAATGTAATGTTAGAAAAGGTTCAAGACTGTTGTTCGTATTAATTCCTACCTTTTTGTATTAGCAAGTTTTCCCAATTGTATGTATCTGCCACAGAATGTCAAATACATCTTCAGAGAATGAATACGTGTTTAACTCTAGCCCTTTTGTGTTCATCATGAGGGCTGCTTTCTTGTAGCATTGAGAAAGTTTATTTAGAATTGTAATTTTTTGTTTATTCGGCACGTTTTGGAAATATATCGTCGTGTGTGTATTAATTGTACCACTTGTATTACTAATTTAACACCCATGTTTCAACTACAAATATGAATAATTCCTGCCCTCATAGCAATAACTTGAAAACATCAGCTGAGTAACATGCATATCCATCCTTTGATCAGTGGATGGAATTTTTTTATTGAAAACGTAAAATAGCTGGAAATATGAAATGCATTTTGCATATGGAAAACAATATTCATGCTGTTAAAACACTAGATACTGTGTTTGTTTGATATCTGGCTCCTGCGTCCTATCGTCCTCCAGGGTCCTAGTGGCATATGGAGGACACTAATGTCCTGCACCATTGTCCTGCACTGTGTCCTAGCTATCGTCCTCCAGGGCCCTAGTGGCATATGGAGGATACCAATATCCTACACTGCGCTCATTGATTTTGAATTTATCCAGATGTCGGCGTTGTCGGAGATCTCGGCGCTGTATAGATGTACCCACTGAACCCGGTTACTTCCCTTGTCATACATGTGTGCCATGAATATGAATATTGAATATTTTGCAGTGGATATGCATGCAGCTTGTGGCACAACATCTGTTGAAATAGATTCGTTTTGTGTAATTATTTCATTGTTCTACTTTAAAGAAAATATATTGGATATGATAGATATTCCAACCTATTTTTATTTCAACTTTTGTTTTATGAAATGCTTCATATTCACATTATGTCATCAAGTAAATCTCTTGTATTTCAACTACACTGGTTCATGCATCGTGATGCCCGTGATTGTAACTAGTGCTTGACGCTATCCATCGGGCTCTCGTAGCATCTTTGGGTTCCACTATCTGGCCATATACGCCGTGCTGCCAGAATCTGCTTATAGAGATTACGCTGTATGTCACTCCAAGACATTCTGGTGGAACACGGCATCTTCTCTGCTCATCGATTCCCGTCTCGAGGTCTCACGAGACGACATAACCGATCGTGTATATTGTTGTGTGGAAAATAGCTTTCCTTTTGAAATGGCTGCCATGTTACCGTGTTATGTATCCAGGATGGAACTAGCCGTTACCGACGACGGCGATCGGATCGTGGGGCGACGATGCTGTTTTGTGCGTTCCTGCAGGTTTGTGCTCGGGTTCTCTCGGTCGCCGACGATGCCTCGACTACGGCGCTGGCCACACAGATAAGCACTCTCGGAGTCTGGCTTCAAGTGGTGGATAGATACCCTCTTCTAGTCTAGCACCATTTGAAATCAGTGCTCCTGGAGTTGCTATGACAACTGATTGATTACATGGACTCGGCAGTGACGGCGCTGACCCTCGTGGTGACCAATGTTTGGTTACCGGAGTACCAACTGGACATCTGTGACCTTTGACCCGATGTCTGACCTAGCATTGCGGGTTCTGTGTAATTGCTGTCTTCTTATTCTCTCTGTTATGTTACTGGGTATACTGCTGGTTTCTCTTCCCATGCTATGTAAGTGAACGTTACTTGCTTCTTGTGTCCACATTATTGTCTGCATGGTCGACATTAAGTGTCGAGCTGTCCGGATATTAAATGGCAAGTTTTAGATGACGCCTTGATAACACTAGGACACTTGCTAACACTAGCACAGGACACTTGCTAACACTCGGACACTTGCTAATACTTGGACAGGACACAGCTAACAGTAGGACACTTGCTAACACTTGCTAATACTAGGACACTTGCTAACTCTTGGACAGGACACTAGCTAACAGTAGGACACTTGCTAACACTAGGACAGGACACTTGCTAATACTAGGAAACTTGCTAACACTAGAACACTTGCTAATACTAGGACGGGACACTTGCTAACACTAGGACACTTGCTAACACTAGGATACTTGCTAATACTTAGACATTGCTAACACTAGGACAGGACATGTGCTAACACTCAGACACTTCCTAACAATTGGACGCTTGCTAACACGAGGACAGGACACTTGCTAACACGAGGACACTTGCTAACACTAGGACACATGCAGCCTATCACTGAGGACACCTGCACATGGTGTACAGCGCAAGCACGGGCAGTTGACTTTACGACCGTTTTACGACCACAAATGATAATAGACCCACACCGTCGCTTTAGAAACCTTGTTCTCCTCATGTTTGCGATGTTTTGTGTGTCTTTAAGTACAATGTAATAAACTGTTGTACGTCTGACCTTGATCCGGTGCAAACCTACGTACCTAGTTCATACATGTTGCCGTGGATTGTGTATCAGGTTAATCAATATGCATGTTAGAGCCGCCTTTCTGTCATGGCGGGAACCCACGACAGCTCCTTGCACCGACCTTTCAATGCATGTGTTGCCAGGAGCTGTGAGGGCTAGCTTATTGTAGATTCATCTTTTTATAGTCGATGAATATGTCTTCTTTTCATGATCGTATATGGCAAGAGGTGTGGTGTGTTTGGATATGCATATTTCAACAGATGTACAGTTGCATAAGCCTATTTGACAATACAGTTTAACATTCTGGCTGATGAAAGTTGCATGGTTTAGTTCATTTCAATCGATACATTTCAATAAAGGGTGTAGTATTTGTCTACATTGCTATATTTATGTACTTAATTCAAGTGTGTCTTCTGTAAATATAGGTTCAGTATTGAATATCTTTTGTCAAGAATTGGTATTGAGTGAAATATTTTGTAATCATTATTAAAATGGGATGATCCGAATCGGAATATTAACTCTATCAAGGTCAATTTTTCACCACAACAGTTTAGACTGCTTTTGTTGAAATTCATTGACTTCTGGCCATCGACCAATAGCTGTCAGTCAGTATGGTGTAATGTTATAATACTATCTTTACGACTACTTTTATTGATCTGTGCGGTAAGGTGCGGTCAGATTAGTGAGTAGTAATCTACACAATGGATATGAAAAGAGACACGGCTTGGAATAGACTGATCAGCTGCTGAACTGCTATTATTTACTGCGGGACGGTCGTTATCGACTGCGGAACTGTTATTAACTGCATACTCAGATTCATCCAATGCAAAATTATTGGACTTCACAATTGCTGCGAGATATTGAGTTTTGTCATCAAATATAATTTTTGTTTCCTGTATTTTAAGTAGATTTATGAACTTGTAACTAAACATACAGCAATATGAAATAGTTGATGAAGCATGCATGGACTTGTTTTTCGACATAAATGACTACAGCTACCGTAACAAGCTTTTCATAAGTACAGTATGTGCAAAAGTTACTTTGACAGTGACCCTTGGTTTACTTCTAACAATGGCCCCTGGGTCTTACTGTAAGATATGACAATGACCCCTGTGTCTTGCTGTAAGATATGACCATGGCCCCTGGGTCTTACTGTAAGATATGACCATGACCCCTGGGTCTTACTGTAAAATATGACCATGACCCCCATAGGTATTACTGTTAAAGACACGATCATGACTCTTGGAACTTACTCATCACAAATTGGTGAAAGATTCAGGCAGCGACGTTAAACTCAATTACTGACTCACTTGGGTCTTGTTGTTTGATACAACTATGATTTTGTGGTTTTCCTATAAGACACAACCATGACTCATAGGTTTTACTAAAGAAGGCATGACCCCTGGGTTTTACTGTAAGACATGATCGTGACTATGGCTCTTCTTGTAAGACACAATAGTTGCAGTTTTTCACCCCACTATATGCCGACTGACTACCTTCTATCACTGAAATACAGTGGAAAGTCCAATCTATTAATATGCCTCATCGGTAGCCTTTACGGAACCCCGACATATTCTATAAACATCGCTGCCAAATGATTGGACACCATGAATTAATGCAGTCGACATATGACTCATTCTTAGGTAATATTTATGCCCTATTTCTACGTTACAAGATATTTCAGGCACAGATAACATAGTAATTATGTATTGGCCATTTCTGTTCAACTACGTCTTCAGAGTGTGTTGACTACTGGTTTCCATATCATTATTGTTAATGTATCTATGGTTATTGTCAAGGTTGTTCGATTCCTGCAGTTTGTATATAGTAAAATATTCAATACTGAACACGATAGATAGGTAATAACTAATACAGTGTTTTTGTAACTATCGATAAAACATGACGTTGATCTTAATATTGAATGTCTGGTCACTGATTAATATGTACGCGTTCTTATATGATTAAATGAAAGCATAATCAGACGAGTTAATTAGCATTGTAATATATTTAGTGATTTACCAAATTATGTTTTGTATTATTTGAACATCATGATATTAAATACGATTTCCTCTTCAACTTTTGACTACTGATTTCTTCCAAGTCTGTCTGTGGTAGTCTGGAGCCCATTCCACAAATTGATTGTAGCGCTACGAGAGTCGTAACTCCACGTTGGCATATAGGAGTTACGTCCCTTGTAGCGCTACGAACCTTCTGTGGAACAAGACCCTAGGACCTGGTCTAGAAACATTGTCATCTTCATTGCCTAAGAGCGTGCATAGCACGTGCTATAGGTATTCTTAAGATTGTCAAACAATCGTAAGAACATTTCGAGAATAGGCCCCACTTAGTCTAATTGGTCTAGTGGTGTCTTGTGAGTCACTTTCAACATTTAGATACCCAATTTTATCATTAAGGAAAAAAAAGAAAGAAAAAAGGTTATTTGACAAACTTAATTTAGTGGGCTACAAGTGTCTTGTAATTGTGTTACTTCCCTTTGCTTTAAGTGGACCATCTTCATTTCCTGAACATTTATGTTATAGATCTATGTGATTCGGTATCAAATGTTTTATTATAGTAATTGGGACATGTATGTATATAAATCTCACTGTCCTCTAATGATGTAACATTTTCTTAACCTTTTTTCATTTGAAGAAAAAATAACACATTTGCTGTGAATTTTGTAATCAGCTTATACTGGAAAGCGAATCGAATCGGGATATTCAAATCTGTGATTGCTTTCTTGCACTTCAAAGACCGGTGCAGCAAAAATGGCCGCCAGTGATCGCGTACTTCTGAGATAAATGATCGTGTACTTCTGAGATAAATGATCTCTGACAGCAACAGCTCAGCATGGCATAGAGTGTGGCTGGAGATACAGGATATACGTGGTTTAACTTCTTACATCGCGCCATCTACTTTAAACTATCTTCCCGAATACTGACTATGTATGATTAAAGCACACTATCTTCCTGAACACCGACTATGTATGATTAGCGCACAAGCTCGGCCATTAGCCGACTGATCCACCTTCATCAGGGGTCCTGTACTACCTCGGTCAACTGTTGGTTAGGAGCGTAATGCCTGCTTCTTCATGAGTAGCTGTCGGTAATGTTTGACCTTTGACATTGGATCTCCTTCGCAAGTTCTCGACATGCGTGTCTTAGTCAAACAGGTGTTACGTCAAATTGCTCCCTGTAGATTCATGTTGGCCCCCGTAGGCCAATGACAAAAATACTATCTAGAATTCTTTTAGTATGATAGATAATGTTTGGAAAAAACTGTAATTATCGTATTGGGAAATTATTTCATTTTACTGGATGTAAATACTATTAATAATTTACATTAATGTGCAGTTTTTCTAATGGCACAGAGGCAGTGGAATTTCCCATGTGAATTCTAGTTGCTACATTTATTTGAATGTTTCCTTCGTCTCTATGCTGTGAAGTGTTGTTCGTATCAATAGAGGGTCATTATAAAGATGTCAGCTGTATGTGGCTTGGTGGGATATGATTATATATATTTCAGTGGACGCTCACAACAGACTGTTCCACCGCTGTCATGCCTATACACAAGTACAAGTTCAGGTGGAGTGGATTGAGTTTCTCCAGTCTCCTGTGCAGCTCTGATAGACCTGGGTAGAAAACAGTCCTAGTCTTATTAGTATTGATTCAGGTGGCAAGTGGCTATTGCTACTGTACCTTCTGATGCAGCTTATAGTCATTGAATATCTATCTACTATATGTCTCTCTCTCTCTCTCTCTCTCTCTCTCTCTCTCTCTCTCTCTCTCTCTCTCTCTCTCTCTCTTTCTCTCTCTCGTTCTTTCTCTCTCATACTCTCTATCTCTCACATACACACTGTCTTTTTCTCTCTCTATGATTACCTCTCATTCTCTCTCTCTCTCTCTCTCTCTCTCTCTCTCTC